>CAAKHF010015179.1:54055-88359 GCA_901007745.1 Hippocampus kuda
CCCCCCAAAACACCCCCCCCCCCCCCCCCCGGTCTCAATTATAACCAACCAGCTGCCCATCTGCAAAATAAATCTTCCCATGAGTGGCAAAAGTTTTGGAACGAGGTCTGAGTACCAGATCCAACCGTGATCGAAGCATGCAAATGGTTAAGGTTATATCAGTTGAACCAAATACTGTACCTCAAAATACCACCAGAGAAACCAGGACTGCATAAAAATATGACAACGTGACCAAAATCGCAAGAGACTGGCAAAAGATGCACCCACAAACATGTACATGATGACTAAATGAGAGGTTATCACCCATTTGATTACATCTTTGGGTCAAGTGAATCTTCTTTAGATAGCGATGTAGCTTTACCCGCATTAGGGCATCAATCTACACATAAAATGTGGACTGCTATCTTAAAAATAAGGTCAGATTGACATGAGAGTATTCCGCAAACTATGCGCCCTCGCCATTTGCAAAAGTCGTTATCGTGTAATTTGGTTGAATTGATCCAAATTCCAGATTCATGCTGTCTAAGTCCTTAGACAGACGCCTCTTTTGATGGGGAATCATATTATTGCCCTAAAATACATATAAAGCAGCGTCTTCCGAATCAACCACATGGCGTTTATTTTTCTGACATACGTGTCAGTCACATACATATCCAAAAGGGAGATTTTTCCAGACCGTGTCTCATTTTTCCGCCGCCATTTTACTAGCATGAAGTCAGGACTGCAAGATGGAAAACAGATGCGGACCATGTTGCTGTGCTGTCTTATAAAGCTGCTCGATGTCTGATTCTTCATTCTTTTAGTTATCGGAAAAGACTTGTAAAAATGAGTGCAAAACGTACTGAAGGGTTAATGTTTAGTATGAGCTACGGGTAGCAACTAACCATAGTAGAGACCATTTCGAAAAAAGTTTGCAATATAACATCACAAAACCGTGCCATATACGTGATCCAGAGTGGATCATAATCGATATTTGAAATGACAAAAACATAAAACGTAAATAAAATACACTATAACTACCTGAGGTGATGATCATCTCATGTATTAATGTCTAATCCTAATCGAAATTGGTCAAAACAAGCTTTGCTCTGGCCAGCAAATCAGAGAATGGAAAAATGCTGACATCGTTGAGGGCTAGGTTGCCGATCTTGTGAGTTCAAATTTGAAATCTGATCAGTTAAAGAAACAGTTTTGCAGCTATATACTGTACTGTAAAGTACAGTATCCATCAGCACTGCTGATTCTGAAGGCTGTGGGTAGATTAGATTGCCATGGCAACCCATAGAGGCTGAAATCTAATGAAAAAAAAATCCAATATATAAAATACAATAACTGGAAGCAGAGCAGCCAAGAGAAATGCTACAAAATAAAAAGAATAGTCTGTTAGGGATGAATTAACATGGAACAAAGGTTGTAATTCAGATTGTAAATTCACATCAGTACTTCTGATAATGTTAAGGCTAGCAGAGGAGGGCTTGTTAGCCCTCACAATGAGAAAGTGACATTTGGGGTGTGGGGAAGACATTTGTCACTGTCATTTCCCCACGAGCCCCTTTGAAATTATGCTTTAACGCAAAGTTTTAAATAAACACAAATCCCCGGGTGGGAAACGAGTTTGCTTGAGCTTTATGCCTGCTTTGTTTTGTTCAGTCTTGCACAGCACAATAAAACATTATTGTACAATAGGTTTTGGTTGGAGCTGGCTGAGCTTGAGTTCAGACTGGTAAGAAAGCAGCAGCTTACTGTTTCATTGTGGTTGTCGTTATCATGCACTCACCATTTATGCTAACTTTGTATTTTTGTTGCTAAATTTTGCAAATATTCAGTTTGTCCGAGCAGCTTTTTTCCCCCAAAAGCAACTAGCAAATAAATAAATAAATAACTTTTTAAAAGGAATCATAGGTTTGAGTGGAAACGTTTGGAAAAGTGACCCAAATGCTACAAAAGTCATTTGTGTTTGTTTTGTTTTCAGCCCCAGCTGGAGTGGAGGGCGTTTCCCTCCAGCAGGCACACCTGTTCAGCGCTTACAAATCAAGCCTATTCTATTTCGCAGTTTGTTTGAGTCTGCATTTCTGGAATCCAAAAAACATTGTCCGGTTCGTACTCGAACCTGACAAAATTTTCCCTCGAAATGACTTATATGTCGTCAGACAATGACGACGTTATTTAGCAACAAATTCAACAGCTTCTAAGCACCGCTGGACTCACCAGTTTGTTCTGCTGCTCAAGAGCTAGCGCCTCTTGACTTTTGAGCGTGTCATGAAGTACATTAATCTGAGAAATAGAAAACGCGTTGTTAAAATGTTATAAGCTTTCACGTAGCTTACCTTTACTACTTACCTCCTCGTCTTTTGCGGCCTCCCGCTTTAGCCAATTGTTGGTGGCTTGAAGGATTTCCTGCTCCGCGCGTGCCAGCTTGCCGACGAGTTCACTGTTGACACGCGCCAGCTGACCGCAGCTCTCGCGATACTCCGCGAGAGTCTGCTCGGTTAGTCGGAGTCTTACCTCCCGACGGGCAACATTAGTTTTGGCATTATCCAGGTCCAAGTCTTTGTCCATTTTAGGCTCCCGTTTTCCGCTCTTCTTACCTTTTCTGAGTTGAAGCAGGAAGCGCAAGTGAAGCTTTGTCACGAAATTGTGGTTAAAATAAGAACAAATATGCGCACTCACCCGTTTTTTGTCGTTTTCATTTTGACTACTTTCTTCCTGTGCATTTTTTTTTCTTTCTGTAAATGCCAACCGGTCGACAATACTAGTGCAGGTACGCTAATGGTGGTGCCAGCATATTCTGTGCAACCTGCTCTGACCAGTTGTGTACTGGTGTCGCCATGGAGATGCTGTCCCTCGAAGAAGGCTCACATTTCTCTGTAACACTATTCTAAGAAGTGGTGGTCGCTTGTCACAATATCTCCTGAAGTAAGAGTAAAATAAAATGACCGATTTCAATCCTATACAGTACTCATGTAAAAGTCCAAATTATGGCATGGAGAAAAGTGCTGTTTTGGTCGCTTGGCACAAAACAAAAACAAAGGCATTTATTTATTACACAAGAGCTCTCTAATTGGCTCAGGCTTTTATGCTAAAACATGTTCCCACAGATTTGCTTATTTTGTGCCTGCGGGTGAGTTTGAATTCGGAAGGGGATCACGGTTCTTTATCCACCACTCTGACAAATTTTGTAGATGTTTTTTCTTCTGTCCACATCCGAGAGGTTGGTTTTTGCCTCAATGATGTTGCGCACAGTAGACACAGGAACCTTCAGATGTGTCAAAATTGACTTGTAGCCTTGAGATGGTCCATTTATTTTGTATAATTTTGTTTTTCACATCCTCTCACAATTCTTTGCTGTTCTTTCTTTTCTTCAGGCTCAGTGTGGTCCACACAAATAATGCACCACAAAGGTCGAGTCACCTTTTCCCCATTTGAACCGTTGTAAAAAGTGTGCACAAATTAAAGGCATGCTGGCAAAACAATTTTTTTTCTCACAATGTTGATCGGGTGCCAAGAACTTGGTCCAATACTGTACATTTTTGGAGTTCTGTGTGGAGTGATCAGATTTGGCTTTTTTTTCCCCTCTGCTGTTTTGTTTTGTGTTGGTCCACTGCAAAGAAAAGAAATAAACATGTGAGTACTGAAACATTTGTAATTGCAAACCCAAGTGAAGTACAGACAGCTGAAAAATACGCTTATTTACAGTACAGTAGCTTTGTAGTTTCTTACTTGCCAAAACTGGCATTCTGGGAAAGCTATGTGAGGCATCCACATTTCATACAGAAACCCGTGCGTATTTGCTAGAGGGGCAATTTCTTGTGATGCATCTGGGAATCCAGTGAGGTTAGATGATTTCCTCAAGCCACATTGTCAACACAGCTTATTTCTTTAGCAGACCAAATCCATTGAAATGTGCAGACAATGTGTGTGGATGTGGAATGTGCACAAGTGGATATGCACAAAGACAACATTGTATCATCAAAGGGTTTTTTTTTTTTTAACCAAACCAAAATGACTCATTGTTTTTTGTGACACATATGGTATCTAAAATTAACTGTAAATGCTAAATATCACAGCAGAGAGAACATTCTGAACCGCCGTTGAAGCTATTAGGTTGGACAAATTAGTTCTTGGTAAAATTGAAAACTTTTCTTAGTGTGTTTGAAGCAAATTTGGGGCAGCTCGATGTGCTTATGGTTCGCATATCTGCATCACAGTTCTGAAGTTTTGAAGTTTCCGCTCGGCTTCGGCCTTCTTGTGTTGAGTTTGCATGTTCCCCCCAGGCAGGCATGGATTTCTCTTGGTACTCCGGCTTCCCTCCCACATTCTAAAAACATGCATGATAGATTCGCTGAAGACTAAATTATCCAAAGGTGAGAATGGTTGTTTGTCTATATGTGGCTGGCAATTGACTGGAGACCAGTTGAGCGTGTACCTCGCCTCTCACCTCTCAAGTCAAGTGCTGTAAAAATGAATAGATTTCCATCTATTCATTTTCTCAAAATGTAATTATTTCCGAACATTGTCACCATAATGAAACCAAGGCCATTAAGTCCACTACAGCACTGATTTCCAACCGGAGTGGTGTGGCACAGTCATGCGATGTGAGAGATCCTCAGACTAAATTTGCCAGAAATGTTTTGAATCACTCCAAATATATCTTTAATTATGTTTCTTTGCCTGTGACATGTCGTCACAGGTAGAGCAGACTAAATGCTCTTTCTGTCATGTTTTGCGAGGTAGTAGTTGGAGGACCCCAAAAAGCAGGGAGGCAGGGAGGAGCAGGGTGGAGTGACCAAGATGTATTTAACAAAATTGCAAACAGGAATACACCGGAGAAACTAACTCAAAAAAACTCACTCAATTAAAGTCCAGAAAAACCAAAAGAAATCAAAGTCGCAAAAACCTAAGACAGAAAACAAAACATGACACGTGCACAGAGACGCACAATGATCCGACACTGACTGTTCGGGCAGGGAGTCCTTTTTAACCACACACTAATGAAACAATAACCAACAGGTGTGCCACTGCAGGAGGAGCCCTACAGTGCCACCTGTTGGTCACAAACAGAACCACCCTAACACTTTCATTAGGCGGCGGAAGGTAACAATAGGCCTACGTGCCCACCTGTCGCCATTTTTACAACAGAATGAAGTCACGGCATCCTGCAAATATGTCAGCCTTGCGTTGAATTAAACGGCACAGTCGACTGGGATGACATCCTCATTGGTTCAGAAGTCATAGTTTTTGCGACATTTTTGTTGGGTGGTGTGCCGGTTTTTTTTAATGCCCAGTAAAGCTTGGGAAACACTGCACGACGGGACCTCGCGGTTGTGTTGATGGAAACAAAAGGCATCGTTTCGAATTCTAAACCGCTACATTCTCCATGTCATCTGATTCAGGGAGTGTTAAATGTCGGCCGTCGGCTGTTCATCAAACCATAAAGCGCACAAGATATTGCAAAAGTGTTGGGCGTAGCTACAGTTAAGTGGATCATATAGGGTTGTTCGGTGCTCGAGCATGGCGAACGGAGTTTGAAGACTAAATTTAAAGGTAATTACTATGACAGTGAGGAGAGAAAACTGAAATAACCCCAAACATTTCAAATCTGTCATTATCATTGGAATTGTAATGACAAGGTTTGGGCCTCTTCAGTGGACCTTTAGGGGTAGGACACCCACAAACATGGCATTCCTGAGGCCAACCTTGCAGCATATTAATGATATATTGCACTGTGTAGATTACAAAGCTGAGGTCCCTTCTTGCGCTTTATGGTTTCACTTAACTTGAAGCAAAATACCAACCCTGGTATTGAAACGACTTCTGCTCTAAAACACTGTTGGTAATGTGCTGCGTCATGCCATGGTGGCGCACTTTTATAGGGCATCCGAACATGATTTACAGTCCCGAGTGGCACATTTCTAAAATAACTGGTGTAAATCTGCCCTCGTATGACATTTGACTTGGAGGGCGGCTCTATTACACGACTTTATAATTGAAACACCAGCGTTGGTGTGTGCCATTGAAAGCCGCCGATGATTCACAGCCTCGGTTGCCCGTAAGTGGGTCACTGCTATCTAAACAATGTTATAGTTTTCATTGCATGAGCGCATCCCTAGCAGCGTGTCGGAACCGCTGTGAAACATTCAAACGTTCAACAAAGCAAGTCATGTCTTGAACAATGTTGGTTTGTCGGCCTTATTGCAGAGTCATGCATGAAAGAGTCGAGAAAAACCTCCCTCTAAAGCAGAGGTGTCAAACAGACGGCCCGTGGGCCAGAACCGGCCCCCAATGAGTTTCTATCAGGCCCGTACAAAAATTAAAAAGTGAAATAATACATAAAAGACACAGAATGAATATTTTTAATAAGCTGCAATTCATGGATCATCCTCTAGGGGAACACTGTTTTGATGCGAGTAGAAGACAGCATTGTTTTGATCAGAGAACTGAGACAGGCCCAACACAGCAGTAAAAGCCAGCTACCTAATTGCTAATAAAATAGCATTAGCATCAAAGCTGTATTCCGACTTTGTTAAATGATGCATGATGAAGGCGGCTGAACTTGTATGTCCCGAGAAGCGACAAGCTTTTGCAATATTAGCCTGACGAGGCATACTATACCAGAGAGGATTTCGGACCAATAAGCAGATTTAGACAGCCAATTGAAACAGAGAGTCAAGTCATTTTGTCAAATGTTTTGTGAAAGATATGTTCATGAAATTTCAACATTTTCCTAATGTTCTTGTGATTCTTTCTACCAAAACAAAGGAAAGACATGATATTTTGGTTATTTATAGCAGGGTATGGTATAATTTTAATGGTCCGGCCCACTTGACCTCTATGGAGGCCGTAAGTGGTCCACAATGTGAAATGAGTTTGACACCCCTACTCTAAAGCTTGTTCTCCGTTTTGATGGCAATTTGTCCTTGTGAGTTCCTCATCCACAAGATAACTTGAAAATCCCGAATCTCTCAAGCAGAACTCCCATAGAAGGTTCACAAAAGGAGCCTGTCATTTAGAACCCCCAGCATCGAAAACATGACTGTGTGGAGAAACAAATAAGACTTGGCAAGATCTGACACCGACTGTGTTCGGTGATGCAGAGCAGATCATTCAGCTCGCAGACAGAAAGAGCTGAGTACCAAAAAGATATTCTCATCCTTATAATTTCTGAGCATGATCGTGTTACATGTTAGCCACAATCACAGCGCAGATGTTGCATTTCAATGATATGTATGGAGACATTGTCAGACGATGTTGTGGTTGGCCAAAATATTTTTAGTCGATCGGGGTTTTGGAGGTGACTTCCAGTTTGTGTTCATGGAACATGTTGCAACCTATGCGCCTTTTAATGTTTTGGACATTTAAGGCGGAAAATTCAGACCACAATTATTATGTTTAAATGATGACTAGTCACATTTAATTAAATGTTGCCTTTTTTTTTTCTTTGCAGGACATTTTCACTGTTCATGCGGTCATGAGCAAGACGCCAATCTCGCACCCCGATCTCAAACGGCACAGCACTATTTCATCCATATGGAGCAGGTGTGAGCTGATTTCCTCATGAGGGATTATAATGACGACAATAAATTAATGACGCACACAGCTGTACTTCTCCAACACATGTGACAGCATTGCATATTGCTGTGAGTATGAGAGCCACGATCACAGTCAAATAAGGGTACATGGGCACACATCATAGAGAGGTCCTGCACATGTACGCTTTGATACGGCGAACGACCACTGCGGTGAACCACAGGCTTGAAAAAAGTAGCCACAGTATTTAGAGAAAAGGAAGGAGGAAGAGAGTCCAATATTTTTAGTTCAAATTACAGTGTTGGAACAGTGCTTTGCACAGTTGAGTGTCCTGGGAGGGGAATGGCATGATGGGGGAATGCTGATGCCAAGCCCCACCTCTCCCCACATATCGTCCTCTCCGTGGACTTCCTGCATTCTCGGCACCCTCGTGCGTGAGCTTTGCCCTCCCATTACCCTTGACTGCACACTTTCTCCCTCAGTCACCCACCACATGAGGTGAAAGAGGAAAACCACATGTTAGGGCCGCCGAGGTTGGGATAGGGTCACTATGCAAGGGATGCTTCCATTGAAGTGATCTTCAGTCTCAGTTGGATGGAAAAAAAAATTGATTGAGGTACGTGGCTTTCGCATCTGCGTGAGACTGCGGCGGGATGTGTTTGATCCGTGTGCTTCCCAAACATGGCAAGAAGAAGAAAAAGTGCCGCCGATACATTCGCAGCTCAGTTTGTGAGGGGACGCCAAACACCCGACTGACTCCAGTCGGGCTGCTTCATTCTCACGTGAAACGTGCCCTGCTGGCCAAAAATTTTGCCCTAGTGAGGGGAAAAAAAAAAGCCCGTGGTCGATCCAGATGAGTGGGAGTGAGATGATCACATTCTTTGAACTTTTTTTGCCAGCTGGAGTGCTGATCTCATTTGCATGTAAGACTGTTGCACTTTTAATGTGGTGATTACGGCACGACTATGAAAAAGAGGTTAAATGGGGTTTTAGAGAATGTGTTTGATACAAGCCACTGAACAAAACCACCAACTACTATGAAATATAGTGAGTCACATCTTATCCATCTATCGATGTATCTGTACAGCTGTCAGGTTTTGGCGTTATTTGGACCCAAATGCAAGCAAGCAGGTGGGCGAGACTGGCAAGCAAGTGAAATCCAAAAAGGATTTATTCAAAAGAACGAAAGGGCAAATAAAGATTCAAAGTACCAAAAACAACAAACACAAGGAAAAAAAACCCTTGAACACGAACAACAAATTGACAAAGACAGGAGACATCCAGGAAAGTAAATACAAGCCAACTGACAAGACAACGAAGAACATTTAGACAAGACACGATCTGCTGACAGCTGATGGGAAGACACAAGGGACTTCGTTGACGGGCACATGTGGAAACAAAAGACATAAGAAACAGGACAAGAACCACAAGAAAAAAAAGACGTAACACAAAACCAAAACCAAATACAAATGGAAAAACATGGTTCATGGCAGAAACTGTGTGTGTGTGTGTGTGTGTGTGTGTGTGTGTGTGTGTGTGTGCGTGCGTGTGTCCTACAATCATTCAAATCTTGTTCTAAACGAGCAGAAGTAAGGCACATTCTCTTCATCAAAGTGTCATATACACTACAGTCATACCTCGGTTTTCGACCATAATCCGCTCCAGAAGGCTGTTCGAAAACCGAAAACACGCTCTTTAAAAAAAAAAAACTTTATTGAACACGTCTGCTCACAATGGAACGCTACACGAGCAAGCGTCACTTCCTTGTCTACCCGAGGAAGCGTCACTTCCTTGTGTAAGGAAGGCGAGAGGAGTCAAGTGGCGCATTCAAGGGCGCTCAGTTTGTTCGAGAACCAATTTTCGGTCGTTATTCGAGGCATAAAAATTTCGGAATTTTTGGTCGAGAACAGCGACGTTCGAAAACCGAGGTTTGACTGTAGTTATATGTTTCACCCACATATCCAAAGAAAAAAGTTGTCACCTCTTAAAATAATGACCAGAACATCCATGAATGAGACATTTTGGGGGGTTTTGTGTGTTGTCCTTGCTGCTGTTGCCTTCATGACTGGCGCACTTCAGCTCCAAACTAAACCCAAAGAATCATTCAAGCAAATGTGTGCACGTGTCCAAATACATTTGGAATGACAGAATTTTAAACATAGTCGATAGTATATAAAAACTGCACATACTATTTTTTTTTTTTTTTGCAGTATCTCGCCCCTGTCCATTCTGACTTCGTTATAACGCCCCCATGCCTTTCCTTTCCTAGAAAGGGGTCCTCCACATCCAGTAAAGTTGAGGAGGGGAAACAGCCAGAAATAAGCACCCTCCTTCTCCTTTCAAGAGCGAGAGACAGCGAGTGAGAGAGAGAGAGAGAGAGAGAGAGAGAGCGAGAGAGAGAGAGAGAGAGAGAGAGAAAAGAAGGGCGAAAAAAAAAGTCAGAGAGGCAGGTAATCTCCAGCTCTGCTTCCAACAAGAAAGGGGACTGGATGGAGTGGGGATGGACCGCCACAGGATTGGAGGATTGTTGCTCTCGGTGTGGCCCCTCGCCAAGCCCATATGTCTTTATATAGTGTAAACACACGAGGGGACGGTCCTGTGCGCGCGTCCACTCTGCTGAGCACTCAACTTCGTCCAGCATCTTCCACTTGACCTCACCTCTGCTCTCCTCACGCCATGGCCGCGTCGAGCCATCTCCTCTCGCTCTTGCTGGTCCTCCTTGCGGGGAGCCTCGTTACCGATGCGACCTACTACCGGCCCCACCGCTACTTCCCGCACTTCATCCGCTTCCGCCAGCCTCCCGCCCACATGGAAAACCACCTGCCGGAGGTCGTGAACCCGGCGCCCGCTCCCCGGCACCCCGGCGTGCCGAGGTATCCCGCCATCCCCCACGTCATCGACACGACACCCGAAGACATCCAGACCTTACCGGAGGCTATCCACCCGGAGCCCGAAGTCGTCCACCCGGAGCCCGAAGTCGTCCACCCGGAGCCCGAAGTCGTCCGATCGGCGCTCGAGCCTCACTACCGATCGGCGCCTCGAGTCAACTTGACCCGGGTCTTCTACGGTGTCATGTTCGACGCGGGCAGCACCGGCACCAGGATCCACATCTATAAATTCATTCAGAAAGACCCAGGTAATCCCCGCGCCGTGCCCCAGATTTGCGCGCGTGTGTTAGCTCATCCATCCCCGGCAAGTGTGCTTCTAAAAGTAGCTGAGGCTTGACTCTGTAATGAGTTGTGGAGCGGATGGATGTGACGTGATGCTTGTCTGAAAATATCCCCAGCTGTCAAAGCGATTCGAGTGTTTCTTGTTCTCTTTTCTTTCAGTCTCTGCACAGCCACCAGTTCCCTGTTATATTGTTTCACTGATTATTTCCTTGTATTTTTTGTTTGTTTGTAATTCTTCTTCTTGTAGTTGAGCTGCCAGTTCTGGACAACGAAATGTACCATGCAGTGAAACCTGGACTTTCTGCTTATAAAGACAACCCTGAGGAAGTATGCAGGATTTTTGTTTGCATTATTACTTAGGATATCAATCATAATTTAATCGTGAGCCGTATCTAAAATTCAGAAAGATGGTGCTCAGGTTTGAATGAGCATGACGGTCAATATCGGGGTTGTTGTTTGAAGTGGTGTATAACTACATTTACATTTTCAAACATGCAGTCCAACGAAAGAAAGAAATGAAAAAAATTAAGTGTAACTATCTCATACGGCCGGTCTGTAAAGGACGAGAGAGAATTCTAATAGCATGCCTTCACCATTATCTTCGAGAAATTGCCCATCACAATGTGCACTCTGAAATATATACAGGTACAACATGTGCATAATCGCCCCGTACACACAAAAAATACCTATTAAGATACCACAAATAACCCCCCACATTCACAATTGCTCTACCACACGTATGTAAATGCAGTACTGTACATCTTGGCACTCTTGCCCCATACTCTGTGTCCAGCCTATTTGATACATGAAATGAAAAGTACAGTGCTGTCATGTAAACCACTGCAAGCTGCAGCAACAATTAATTGTTAAATTAATTCGATTAAAAAACAAAACAAGTAATATTATCCCGTAAAGCCACACAGCTGTTTTTGCTGCTCTTACACTGGATTGCATTAGATTGTGTAAGTGCATATTATCAGTGTGCGCGTTGCACATCCCTTGGTATGTTCTCTGGGTTGGGTTCACACGCAAACACCAATTACACGAATGAGACTTGCTGATGCAGCCGCATTCACCACTTTAACGACACCAAATTTTGCATTTGACCTTGTTCTAATACGGACACATGCTGTTGCTTCTGAAACTATAATTGCCATGTCCTCCCCAGGGCGGCAACACAGTGCGTCAGTTGCTGAAGATAGCCAAGAAAACCGTGCCAGAGGAGGAGTGGAGGAGGACCCCGGTGGTCCTGAAGGCCACGGCGGGCCTGCGCCTGCTGCCCGAGGACAAAGCCGGTGCTCTTTTGAACGAGGTGAGGCACGCTCTCCCGCTGCCCTCAGACACTCTGGCACAAACGCAAGCCGCGCCGCCAAGGAGCGGGATGAGAAACCACTAAGTGCTTACAAGTGTCAGTGGGGTTAAAAAAAAAAAAAAAAAAAAAAAAGGAACAACTCTGCCCATTCAGCGGCTATGATGTTGCAAAAAACCCAAAAAAACAGCTGTTGTGGTGTTGTCATTTCAAGTATTCAATCTGCTACTGTTGCGGCTATGCTCGCAATTTACGGTACTTATTTTACTTTTGACACTGTCGAGCCTGATTTTTTTTTTTTTTCATTTTGAAGTCTTGCAGAAATCACATCTGTGAACAGCTATCAAAGGTCAATCTATTATTGCAGGTGCGACATGTTTTTCATGAGTCTCCCTTCTATGTGCCAAGCAACAGTGTCACCATTATGAATGGAACAAATGAAGGTATGTTCTTCTATATATATATATATATATATATATTTTTGCAAGAGGCATTTTAGCATTCTCATTGTGCATCGAAATGCGTCACTGCAGCAGTGTTGTAATCACAACTAATGTGGGTATTTGCACCCCCGTGTTGTTCCAGGAGTCCTGGCCTGGGTCACGGTGAACTTCCTTACAGGTAAGACATTGCTTGTGTTTTGCTATGTTGGTGTTAGTGGTCACAAAGCTCATATCGGAGTCTCGAATGTAGACTCAAGCTGGGGAGTGAAAAACGCTTGTCTCCTGTCTGAGGTCGCCAGCCTTTCCAAACAGCCGTGCAAAAAACGTGATGAATAGTCCCTTTTTTTTTTTACATACAGCGAATTGATTTTCAAAAACAACTGTAAATATATGCACCTTTGAAATGATTTTCTTCTGAGTGAGTTATCATTTTGTGCATCTTTCCTGACATAAGAAGTTGAATAGATGAATGGAGTTCCTGATAAACAGGAAGCACACCAAAGCTTTGTGCTATTTTCATCCCAATTTGACGTATGTGGATGGTGTGTTATTGTCTCCATTCAATGTGATGTATGTCTATTTTGTTTTGTTTTTTTAACCGTAGGCCACTTGTATTCCAACACAAAGAGGACAGTGGGCATCCTGGACTTGGGAGGAGGCTCTACACAAATCACCTTTCTTCCAAAGTCAAAGGTAAAAAATAAAATAAAATGATGGCACGTCTGATAATTCTACCGAAAGCTACCAATGAAACTGCACCGCTAAATGTTTGTTTCTGTCCACCAGAAAACTGTTGAATCTGCTCCCCATAGTTACATTGCCAAATTCAACTTGTTCAATAGTACATATCAGCTCTACACACACAGGTAAGCGGTCAAGTTTGCTGCATTGTCACTTTAATGGGACATAAAAGTGATTGGTACAAGCTTCTAAAATCTGACCATGATATCTTCACCTCATAGCTACCTTGGAAATGGACTGTATGCGGCTCGGTTGGCAACTCTTGGAGCACTGGGAGCTGATGGTATTGGATCTTAAAACCCATGATATAAAACTAGGAGGACCTTTTAATTGACAGAAGGGCTACTTGGCTTTCTTTTTCCACATCTTAGGTCTCGATTGGAAAGTCTTCACCAGTTCCTGCCTCCCAAAGAAGTTCCGAGAAGAAGTGACTTTTGGTGGAACCACTTACAAAGTCAGCGGTGTTCCAGATGGTAAGCCCAGTAAAATCCATTTTTTTTCGATCGCGTAGCGCCATTGCTCAACACACATGTTGCCTCTTCTACCTGAAATTGAAATGAAAAGAAAAGAGGCGGTTGCCTACACAAATAAGGCAGTTCGTCCCATACCACATTTGAAAAGCCAAAAGATGCCGGGCTTGTCCCTGAGTTTTTTTTTCCCACTTTTTTTTTTTTTTTTTTTGTGCGTGCGAATGTAATGAGTGGCTCAATCTGGACCACTCACAATTATGCGGTAAAAATAGACAGACGGTCAAGGCAGCACTAACTGTCGCTCTTGTCAGCATATGGTCAGAGCGACACAAATGAGGCAGGCGTATTCATGATGCTGGTTGACACTTTGGGGCTTCCCTTCGTATACAACGTGGTGGAACCCCGATTTTTCATCTCGAGTTGAACCAAAACTGAAGCTACCGTACCGCCGTCGCACACGGTTGATTGACATGAATTGTCTCCAGGCTACGCGGGCTACAAGCTGTGCTACTACGAGGTGATGAGGGTCATCAAGGGAATCGTGCATCAGCCTTATGAGGTGAAAGGCAGCAGCGTGTTCTATGCTTTCTCCTACTACTTTGACAGAGCTGTGGAGTCCGGCCTCATTGGTGAGTTGGCGCTCACCGAGAATCACCTTCCAAGACTCCGTCGGGAGTCGTTCTTGTCAAAAACGCGCATTTGACTTTGCCTCACAGATGACAGCCGAGGCGGCTCAATCGAAGTCAGGGATTTTAAGAAGCGAGCCAAAGAGGGTGAGTAGATTTGAAAAGCGTCAACATGACCCGAAATAAATCTACATCTTATACCGCGCACACAAAGACGTGGCACAGTGCTTCCTGTCAGACTGAATTTATTGCTGTAAAATCCAACCGATTCTTTGCTAAAATAAGACAGAAATGTGCTTCATTATAGGGTAAACAATTTAAAACTTTCCTTCACAATGTGAAGTATGCGCAACCAGCGCAGAGCATTCCCACTGAGAGGGGCTGTCGATGTTAAGTTTGGTCAAAGGGAGTTTGTATTGCGAGAGCCCCGCTCACATGGTCACAGAGTGTGGCTCACGCTGGGCCGACGACGGCGGGAGGGCACCTGACAGCCACACACCAACGTCGCCCACTCTCAGCCTTCAGCCGACCCCCGATTTCGTACACTCGCACCCTTCTGTTTAGTACGACACCAAACAAAACACAAGGTGGCCTTTTAAATCATGTAGCAGTTGCAACCAGGAGTCTGGCTCTGATGAAGATTTCCAAATAAATGGGACTTTATCCAAATCGGTCTCCAGAAACGAGGACTCGGCAAAATTGCCGACTTGGATGAAATCTGACTTCTTGCAAAAATATCACTTTGCAAATTCAATTGACATAGCGCACTACCGACCCGTGTCCAAAAGGACCAATTCATTCCCAACTGTCCATCATTGAATACAATCCAGCATATTTGTAAGCCTTTGACATGCTACGATGCACCCGCCCGAGTGTTTTGGGCTGCTGTAATTTCTGGTAACCTTCAACGCATTTGCAACCTTGAGACTGACCAAAAGTTGCTTCATGCCTTTGCAGTGTGCAACAAAATGACCCAATACCGTGCCATCAGCCCCTTCCTGTGCATGGACATGACGTACATCACCTGCTTGCTCAAGGAGGGCTTCGGCTTCAAGGACAACACCGTGCTGCAGGTACGTCACACCGCTGCGGGAAAAATATGACCACAATATTAACTTGATCCATTTCAACTCTTTTACCAGCTGGCCAAGAAGGTGAACAACGTGGAGACCAGTTGGGCCTTGGGCGCCACCTTCGACTACTTCAGGAACCTCAACATCCACTAAGGGCAGCTCAAGGGCAACGCAGTCAGCACTGAGAGGGACATTTTTGTCACTGCGGGGTTTCCCTCCCTCACAGACACACCCACTTTCATCCTGCCCACCCTCCTCATCAGCCAGCAAACACCACCAGAGCTGTTTAAGACAAAAAAATAAAAATCACTATATTTTTATAAGGCCAGCTATTTCTACTGTACGTTGAGCCCATGACTGCTGGGCTGACTTTATTTTTGTAACGCATCTTTTTGGGTTACTAACGGGTGTTTGGAAACGTGTCCTCACCTTGCTGTCCAGTGTGCGGGGCCTAGTATGTAGTCACGGTGGTTTGACCGCCGCCCGGTTGTGGGCTGCGCCATACAAAACGGCGTCATGGAAGTCTCGCTAAAGTCACTTATGTCTTAACGCTTTCTCTATTGTAGCCGCAAACAATTTCATGGAGAAATTTCCTTGAACGAGGTCGACGGGGCGGTTAACGAGCACCCGGCTTCTGCCATTCAATTTTGCACGCAACACTTTAATTGTAGACAACGTAGCCAATCATCATGACTCGGGAGGTCAAAGTTCACTCCCACAGAGCGTGTGTGTGTGTGTGTGTGGCCAGCTGCCACACGCGCGAAATGAATGCTTGTAATTTAACGTTCCCTGGACTGAACAGTCAGCGTCGATGGTGGCGAAATTGCAAAGCAGCCGTAGAACAACCTCTCATCGGGTGGAGTTAACAACATTAAGCTGAACTAAACGCAAATGATCAACCGCAGGATAAAGATGTGGCTTTTAAAAGTTGTGGAGATGTCGCTGATTCTTCAAAAGCATTCATAGATATTTCCTGATGCTTTTTTTGTGAACTGTACAAATATTTAAATACCTGGAAATCTCTCTAATGTATTTAACAATGTTTATTTTTGGGCTTTTACCCCGGAATGCGCTTTCAACACTTTTACCCGACTGTCTTCTCACAGTATACAAAACGCTCTGTTGTATATATACCACTTACACTTACAAAACATTTTATGGCACAGTTGCTCAAGATGCTCATTAAGATAAGATAAGATAAGATAAGAAAATTAGTTGATTAACCTCATGCTTTTCGTATGTAAATTGTTTATTTCTTATTTCGTGAAATGCTTGTTGTACTAAAACCTCCAAGTGTGTGAATATGTTCCCCTCCTGTAGTAAATAAATAAAAACATTTCATTGATTCTGACTGACATTTCATTCAGGAAGATGCAGCAAAAAACAACAACAACAAAAAACAATTTGAGGAAAATGTAGACAAGTCACCCCAGTGGAACAGAGGAAAAGAGAAGGGGAAAAAAGTGCATACTTACAGCAGTAGCACTAGCACTGTTGCCTATGTCAGCCGTGATTATGCAGTCGAGATGAAGTGAAGAGTGAGGCTTTTCATCACAAAGACACAAGTCGTAAAAGCGGTCAAAACGGTATTCTATGTTAAACGTTATTGTCCGTATCGATGAGATGATTCACTTTTACACAAGAACGATTTTGAAGGACACGTGATTCTGTAAGTCCAAAGAAAAAACAAATGCAAAAGAGGATGAAAAATAAATCTTTATTAAACTTAGTTGCTGCCCAACATTTTTACAAATGCACAAATTGAGTCAAACAATTTACAAATTGTGGAAACCCAACTGAATAAAAAGATGGAACAGACCCCTTGATATGTGCGGGAACCTTAATGCTCAGCTGGCTCACTTGCTTGCAAACGCCATGATCTGCTCCTGCACAAGCAAAACAGGAAGCATCTCTTACTGACGCTTGCCATATGCAGACCCCCGTGAACTAAATTGAAAAAAGTTCTGATTTACTGCCGCGTAAAAAAGGATTTGTCCTTTTCGGAACATCTTTCTGTGAAGTGATTTCTTGCTCGAGCAAATGGGGTGCTCAGTTACATCTTGACATTCGTGCAATTATCATTTAACATTTACTAAAGATGTCTTTGGGAGATATTCGAATCAGCTCGCCAAAACAACCCAAAAAATAAAAAATAAAACACAAATTTGAACTCAGGACGAGGGCAAATACTTTGTCACGGCTCTGTAAGTGTGTGTCCTCCTCACAACAATTTTGGTCTGAATCACTTAGTAGCGAATAAAGCCATTTCACATGAGTGGTCGGTAATAAAAGGGGTGTGAAAACACAAGCCACCACCGCCGTCCACTGCCCGAGTGCCAGCGTTGCACCCCACCCACACGCTTTTGGTAACACTAAATTTAGGGCTAAACTTAGATGCCATAGTAGCACGTTCGGAGCCCTGGAAATTACAGGCACCGCTGAATTGAAGCTACGTGTAATCGCAAAAGAGCGCGGAGGCGGAGCTTAGCTTGGATAGGTTGACGGTTGGTGTGACCAGGTTGAGCGAGCTTGAGGTGAACTTACTTTTAGTGTTGGGAGCATGTTGGTGGCCTGCAGGCCGAAGGTCCGGAGGAGAACCACAGGGGCGGTATTGGTGGAATAGAGGCGCTTCATGAGGTCGATGGCGGCCATCATGGGCAGGTTGTGCCGCTGGCGCTCGCTTTCATATTCTAACAGGTGCTGCATTGCTCCTGGACAATAAACCAATTGGGGGTTAAAAACTGACAATGTGGCATCAAATCAATACATAGGTTTAACCTTGGAAGGTGGAGGGGGGAGGCGGACACAATATCCCGTGAAAAGCAATGAACATTGAATTGTTGGCAAAATGAATAGCGAGGGGGAAAAAAAACCATCAAACAAGAAGCTTTTTATAATTCAACAGCGTGCATGTGAGACGGGCCTTTGGAAAATAGTTTAAGGGAAACCACCGAGTTTTGGTTACAGTGCTCGTGTCTGTTTGGAGCTCTCACTGACCCAGGTCCTTCCCGTTAAAAGCGGCCTGGCCGAGTAGCTGTGTGAGGCAAGCCACATCCCCAAAGCCCAGGTTGGCTCCCTGACCGGCCAGAGGATGGACACGATGGGCTGCGTCCCTGGAAAGACAAACAGATGCTTGTCTCTACAAATACACGACCCACACACCCACACACACATAGGACTAGTTGACGTTCTTCCGAATAAAAGTACAACGCAATCGTGAAAAGCCTGCTTCAGATTTCGAAACAATTTTCCTCGATAAAATAATGTGCTCAAGGGTAAAACTGTTGGCATCCAAAAGCCTTTGTGAATGCACATGCCATTTACTTGCCAACAATCTTTTGCTCAATGCAAATATGACAGAGTCAAATTGTTTAGGCAGTCAGCCTCATCTTTTAACCCTTTCATGCACCTCGTAAACTTGATAAGATTAAAAAAAAAAAAAAACAATTTGTCTCACAATGGAGAAATTCGCAATTCACAGCAGCAAACATTATAAGCTGTCCACTGTCGTCACTGCTGTCACTGAAAGTGTTAACGACCAGCGATGAAGAAAGACAAAGTGAGTTGTGAGGCGACTGGCCTCATGCAGACGGCACAGCGACGCGCTTCTGCCCTAAAAAGTCAGCGGTTCTGGTTGGAGTCGCAGTTTGGACCTTGCCACGTACTTGTGTAAGTATTTTTCCGGGCATTCCAAAATTATGCACGATTGATTAAAGACTTTACATTGTCCATAGTGACTATATGTGCCCTGTGATTGACTGGCTACCAATCGAGAGTCTCCCCTTCGTCACGCCCAAATTCAGCTGCGATGGACTCCAACTCACGCATGACCCTGAAGAGAATATGACTGTCACACAAGTGTTGTCTCTTAGATGCCCTTCACATAACTTCTGGTGCATATTATTCTGTTTAAATGTTACTTCTTTTGGCATACGTGTTGTAAAAATAAACAAACAAACAAACTCACAGGAGAAGTTAAAACTGTAGTGGTACCTTGACTTAAGTGTCTTTAAGAGTTCCATTGTCAATTTAAAGGCACATTTCACATAAATACTACAGTGTGTGTGTGTGTGTTTGTGTGTGTCTTACGTATTTATATAAATATGAGACAAAGTATCCCCAAAATATCATTCAATTCCAATTTTCAGGACCCCTGCAACGCCTCAGCTTCAATCAAAGAGAAACTTTTCATCAAACGTGACACATTAACTGAAGCTCCAGTTCCTCTTACCCAACGAGCGCTACTCTGTGCCTAATGTACTCAGATGCGTGGCCCATGCCGAGAGGGAACATGACGCGGGATTTGGGGCCGATGGCCGCCACACTCGGAGGCAGCTGGCGAGGCGAACCCGCAGAGGGCATGATGGTGGCGAGCGCGCTCCTGAAGAGGCTCCCGGCTGTCTCAACCAGCTCCGACTGGTTCACGTTACTCCACTGTGGGTGCGCCGAGCGGAGGGATTTCAAACAGAGAGAAAGAAGAGCGCATGAGAGAGAAAACAGACGATATCGTTTAGTCTGGACAACGAAATTAACTGACATTGGAGCAAAGCTGAACTCCAGGCAAGGGCCGTTATTTGCCCTTCCTAAGTAAAGGGTTTGGCGAGGCCCGGGGAGTACGGCTAATTAAAAGAAGATGCAGGCCAGGCAATACAGTTGAATTAGCTCTGTTTGAAAAACATTCCATGCAGTAATGGTCGACACTGGGAGACCGCAAGTTTAATTACCAAACCAGGATTGAAACCAAACGTGACTCAACCGTGGTGACCCCATCCTTCAGCGGGCAGTAAAAATAGCCCCGCTTGGGAAAAAAGGAGTTCCTCCAAACACAAGAAAGGGATAGGTATGTCCAAGGGAATACTGCTATTGTTTCAAGTCTGGTCAAAACAAAGTGTTTACGTCGGACAAAACCAACTGGACGTGAGGAGAAGGACACAAAGCACACACGCGACACGGCACGCAAATGAGACAATGATCTGAGGGACGCTCCCTTGTTTTGATCGGCACTCACAAAGGCGGAGTTGATAGCGTCAACAAAGCACTCGTCGTCCAACGCCATGAGCTCCTCGGCCAGGTGATGACTGGTCGACCACACGAGAGAGCTCTCTGTGTCCGACAGCTGCGGCACGAAGAGGATGCACAATAGACGTTGATCAAACAGCACGAATGCATTTCATCCTCCATCCATCCAATTTGTAATCCGCGCATCATCACGAGGGTCGCGGGCGTGCTGGAGCCTATCCCAGCTGTCTTCGGGCAGTAGGCCTGGTACACCCTGAACTGGTTGCCATCCAATCGCAGACATTTAATAATTTGGAAAAAAAAGCCACAGGAGTTTAAAATATGAATACATTACCGGTAACATTGCAATGGGTCCTGTTGGGAGGAACCTCTGCCATGCCACATTGTTCTCTGTAGGCTGTTAACACATGAAATAATGTACATTACATACACCCACCAGACAGTACTGCATCAACTGCGATATGCCGCATCTTCACGGTTATGCAATTGAACCATTCAAATGTTTTAGTGTTATTACTATTGACAGGGATGAAGTTCATTCATTCATTCATTCATCTTCCGAACCGCTTCATCCTCATTAGGGTCGCGGGGGGTGCTGGAGCCTACCCAGCTGTCTTCGGGCAGTAGGCAGGGGACACCCTGAATTGGTTGCCAGCCAATCGCAGGGCACACAGAGACAAACAACCATGCACGCCCGCACTCACACCTAGGGACAATTTAGAGTGTTCAATCAGCCTGCCATGCATGTTTTTGGAATGTGGGAGGAAACCGGAGCACCCGGAGAAAACCCACGCAGGCCCGGGGAGAACATGCAAACTCCACACAGGGAGGCCGGAGCTGGAATCGAACCCGGTACCACTGCACTGTGAAGTCGACGTGCTAACCACTGGACTACCGGGCCACCCAGGGATGAAGTTGTTTTATCTTAATGTGAAATTAACAGGTGAGACATTGAAAAATCACCATCACATTATGTCAAAAGAGTGTTTTATTGCTTGATGGGGTGAACTGATTTTTACACTTGCCTCAAGTTTAAGAATGTTTGAATGTTTGAGTTAAACCATTGAAAGTCGTAAAGGTTTTCTGAAGGCAACAGTCTGCAAATGTTTATTTCTATATTATGACGGGGGGGAAAACTGCATGGTGCAAAAGCCTAATGAAGGGAAGGTTACCAGTGCCCCAGAACATCCAATGAAGAGGCTTGACTGTGCTTTTTCAACAGTGTGTGTGGTTATAATTTTGCAGCTACACTACGTCATACTGATTCAATTTAAGTAACTAAAATTTCAGTCCAAACGAAATGCTGATGATACCAACATGTGACTCACCACAACAAATAGTAACTTTTTGGGGGGATCGTGGGGGTTCTTCTGTAATATATATTTATTGCGCTCACTCTGGCACTGACCAAAAAGTAAACGTCATGAAAATGAGCAAGTTCCGACTCATTTTCAAAATGCCATGCATTGCCTTTGATGGGAAAGTCGCCCCTGCCAACATGGCCACCATTTAGGCACGGCGGTTAGCCGGGCTGCTGCGGCGTACTGGCGAATGCATCTCTGGGATGTGTCATTGGTAATAGACCAATTGGAGGCCAGTATTTTGGGGTCATGAACCCTAGCATAGCAATTGTTGCTATCTTAAGAGTTGGTGGTGATTGATTATGGTCAATCCTGCAGATTCCTGGCCTAGTTGTAGCTCGTAATGACGCAGAATCATTAAAATGAGGACATATTTAGCAAAAGGGCATCATCATGCTTTATACGGATACCTATATTTCTCGAGAGTTACTTCTTTATCTTATCTTTGACAAAATACGATTTTTGAATACTTCAAAATGTTTATTCCTTGAAAATAAAACGTTTGATGGTTGAAAGGGGTCGACGTTTGATCAACTGAACCATGACTTTCTTGTATCTCAGAATCTACCTGAGCGAGTTCCGCCTCATTTTTCAATGCGGGTCACATATTTCTTACTCTTCTAATACACCTCAATAGAACATACAACACAAAAAAGGCAAGTCTGGGGAAAAAAAAAAAGGAGGGGGCCCATCATTTACCTCTGATAGACGCAGCACAGCAACCACAGCTGATTGATCGTAATCCCACTTGACTGTGGGGATCCCTAATTGCCGCCTCACCATGGAGTTGGGTCCATCTGCGCCGATCTGAAACACACCAAGGAATAAAACAGATGATGTGAGACCATTCAAAGTTCGGAATTTGAATACAGAAATCGAACTTACAAGCAGCTTGGTCTGGAGAGTTTCCCCGCTGGCTAACACGACCTGCACCCAGGGGACGGAGCGCACCGCCTGGTGCGCCGCCGGCCAAATGTACTTCACCACTTTGGACCTGTACTTGACTTGCACATGATCTGACGAATGATCAGGGCAGAAAACAATGAAAGAAAAATAAATTACCAGTGAAAACAAAGTGATCCATTTGGGTCTTAAGTTACGCTTTAAATATTTGTCACCCCGAGCACACGCAAACGCGCACGGACTAGTTATAAAACACCGCGGCCTTCTCCCTGGCACAAGAGGATCTTAAAGGCCTTGGTCTGCCACACGCCATGGACTAATAGTGTTTATCTACAAGCCAACCACGCCACGCTTTGCACATGCTGTCGGCTTGTTGGATATTGCATCAAACCTCCTCCTGCACTTCCTAAAATACCGGCAGCTGGCCCTCCCCACAACATGAAAGCAGCCTGAGCTACGCTTGCTCATGCCGACTTGGAGCAGGACCCATCCACAGATTGGCTACTGGTAACCGAACACGGATGTTAAATATGGGGTTTTGGTGATTGGAGAGAGAGAGATTTCATTGAAAACAGCTGGCGGGCAGCACACTTTTCATGTACCGTACTACATTTTTGAGCCGCATGAGAGGGAGACAAATGGCAAGCACACAAGGCCAAAAAAACCGAGCGGGGACCACACGTCCCTTGTTTGGCCTAAAAGCATTTATAAATATGCCACTGAAAGCGCCAAGCACATAGCAGGGTTGCTTTTTATTTGCAACATTTTGGTTTAATGTCAACAGCAATCGAGCGCTGCTGGTAGGCAGTCAGCACTTTTGAGCCCGGAGTGGCGGTGGCAGGGCAAGGAGCACATGGCAGCTTTAAATAGGTCACTGGACCACTTTAGGTGTCCTCGCGGGGCCCGGCCGGCCTCGGCAGTTCCGAAAATGTGAGGTTTTGATTTAAATGAATGGAAAAACATAAACAGATCATGGCGGGAATACAACTAAAAACGCCAGCGGATGGAATCATGCGGTGGCACGTGGCACTGTGCATGCGACCGTGGAGCCAAGCGATTGACTGGGTAATTGCTCTGCTCACCCGAGAGAGTGGCCAGCTGTTTAGTGAGCGCAGCCACGACCACGTCGTTCTCCACGATGTAAGCCATCACCTCCTCCAGATTGTCCTTATCGAATGTGATCAGGGCATCGGAGCAGGCATCCCAAACCTAAATGAGAGAGTCATTACGCCTGCGGTCACGCCTCAAGTTAATCCTCCCCAGGCAGAGATGATCACGTGAAAATTGCTGTCGAAGCTTGGCGCAGCCTGTTAAATAGATTAAGTCACCAACATAGCAGTCATCTAGAACGGTGGTTTGGAAAGTTCTTATACAAAGCACAACCTAAGAAAATATTTAGCTCTCCAAGTGCCACCATCATGACCAGCATTAAAAGAAAGTAGCAGAGAAGGCCTAAGCGTGCATGCGAAAAGAGACAGCGGTTTTATTCCTTAAAGGTACCGTATATTTAATATCATCGTAAACCACTGTAACAATATGCGCAGTTTGAAGTTTAACACTGCATTGAAATGTAGGAAACTTAAATAAATGCTATGTAAACAATGATTCAATGAAAACGCATGGCACATTTTAAGTTCAATCGAAATTGTACCTTGAGTTTGAAACAATTTAACATTAAATGCAAATGTAATATGGAATACAAATGAATTAGGGCTGAACAATTCATCAATTTTAAATCGACATCGCAATGTACTACAATGCAATTCTCAATGCTGAAAAGTGTCCGTGCTTAAGAAATGCACTCCACATATTTTTTGCAATATTGGTGAAATCAGATGAATGACTTTGTTAGGTTAACGCCACACTTGCCGGGTAGAATTTAGTGAAGTTGCAATGAATGAAAAGACTCCAAGTGAAAGTGTTTATTAAATTAAAGGCTAAGCGGCATTTAACAAGTTGGTCAAACGTGTTATTTGGCGCACAAATTACATGTTTGTAAACAGTATGGAGACCGTCAATAATATCTGTTTCCGTTTAACTCCAATTCCGAACTTGAAAGTGCCATTTGAGTTCAACATGAGCGGGTGAAAGTGTTTGCTTAATCCTCTCCTGGGTTGTAACTACGCTGAGGGTAACCCATCATTCAGCTGTAATACACTACTGCTGCTACAACTCTTTCTCTCCAGCTCACCATAAAGTCAGGGGATATACCCTTTAAAAAAAACCACTAACGGTGTTTTGGGTTTGCAACTTGCGATAAGTGGTTAAGAGGAGGGGGAAAAAAAAGAAAGAAATTGTTTGGGGTTTGTTTAACGAAGGGTGACGCGATGCAACTATTGCTTTCCTTGCAAGATTTAAACAACTTCCTCGCAACCTTAGGAGAAAATGACCTTGCGCCGAATTTAAACTCTCTTTCCTTTTTAAAGGTGGGGAGCGCTTTCGCATGGCGCAAACGTTATTTAGACACGCAGCACATATTTGTCCTTCTACGGCTAAGATGTGAATGACTATGATCCAGCAAGCAAAACAAACAAAAAAGTAGCAGAATAAAAGGTATCATGGGTGAGGTACGCTGCCATAATCGCCCGAAAAGGCACAGCTTGATGACATCTTAGCCCCGGAGTGAAACACTGCGGTCAAGGCTTTGGTATACAGCAACCACATCTTACAAGCCGGGTTGAGCCTTGCATCCATTGCCATGAAGCGGCAAACAACCTTTCATCTCACTGCACTTGTTCACATGAATCTTCATAATTAGAAGACATGGGGAGTGAGTAGCAATTTGCAAACGTCAAAAAGACTTCATCCTTGTCAAAAGCACAGTTGTAAGAAGAAAAGAAACTAGGTCATCCAATGCTGGTTCGCGTATGATGAAGGTGTGCAGGTTTTTTTTTTTAAAATGGGGCTGCTAATAAAGGCAGACATTGCATGAAGGAATGAAGAAATTACATGTCAGCTGAACCCAGCATTTAATGTAAATGAAACCATACCATGTGCATAATTACACACACCACAAATGAGTTTCTTGTTCATTTCGCTGTAAGTTGGAGTATAAGTAGAATGTCAAAGAATTTGCTCTCCACAAATTGTATAGTATCATGATTATTGGATGACAGAAATACATGGAAAATATCAGTGTGCAGTGATTTTCAAGTTAAAAACACCAAGACGGAGTCAAATAGAAAAAAAAAACCCCAGGCAATGTGGCAACAGTATGAAAAATGACCTTTTTTTTTTTTTTAGGCTTTAGCGCTCAATAGATAACAAGCAACAAAAACAAAGAATGACTAACATACCTGCATCTTCTTATAAGGCTTGCACCTCCATTTTGTGATATGCTCCCATGCACCAATACCTGCAGAAAAAGAGACATTATACAATGACGTTGGAACTGCTTAAGTTGGAAAATTCTGAATTTCACTGACATTTGGGGCAAAAATATTCCTCGATCGTAGCGAGTTGTGCATGACATCAGAACAACAAATCATTTCCCCAAGTGTGTGTGTTGCCCCCCAAGGCACCACAAAAGGTACGAGTGATAAAGCAAAAAACAAAAGATGTAATGACAGTAATACAATGAAAAATGACTTGAGCTGTGGTGTGAAAATAGCCTTAGAGTGAATATAAGTACAAAAGTGTTTAAGGGGAGATTTATCACAACCACTTGCCAGCTTGTTAGCATTTCACAACTGTCCGTGTTTGTTGTGTTGTGTTTATAATTTTACTTTATGTTCACTGTTTTGTTAAGCGCTTTGTTACAGCTGCAGCTGTTGTGAAAGTGCTATATAAATCAGGATGTATTGTTTTGTATTGTATTTATCTGTCAACTCTCTAAGAAAAAAATGGAAGCAGGAAGATCATGTAAGAAGAAGGCCTGCTAAGTCACAACAACAACGCAAAAATTTACTTTTAAATTTATGCCCAAAGTCATAATACACTATTGGTGCAGTGTTTCTCAAATTATTTGAGGTGAGACACATCCTCTATATTGGAAAAATCACACAGCACACTACCAAATAAAAACTGAAATAATGATAATCTTGTATCACTTTACTCATAAACTGAGCCAGTGTGAGAGCTGGGCCTGTTTACTTGAACACAAAGAAAGCTGTGATTCTGTTGTAGTAATGGCAACAGATGGATTCCCAGTTTAATTGTACCTTCTGCCATCTAGTGGAAAAACATTTGATTGCTCTGCATATCACTATATGTTGCTGGCATAAATAGTTTTCAAGGATCCTTCTTTTTTTTTTTTTTTTTTTACGGCAAATGGATCATTTTCAGACCATTCGGTGAGATGGGACAATTTCCTGCAGCACATCTGTCACACTAATGCGCCATGGCACAGAGGTTGGGAATCACCACATTCGAGGTCAAAGGACGGTGATGTAGCCTACTGCACCAGTGAGGAGTGTAGCAGATCCTGGACTGATAGAGCTGACTCTGGTGCTGTAGCTGTCAGGGACCTTATCCATCACTTTCTTGTTTCCTGCTTCAAGGAGAAGGATCTTCTTCTCTGACAAGTTGGAATGCATGCCTGCCAGGGGAAAACTATATGTCACGGTTGCTGCTGATTTGTTTTGTAATGTTTTAATCAGAGCACACATTGTTTTGGATGGTGACAGCTCGATGTGGTCACTCACCGAGGGAGCATGCCATTGCAGTTCCAACCATCCCTCCCCCGGATATAATAACATCATAAACCTCATTGTTGCCACTACCGTCACTGTTGTCTGCGCACACAAGTCCTCGACTGACACTTTTTACTGCGGATGAGCGTTTTTCTGCCATTAAACAGCGCCCGAACCCATTCCGGGCTATGCTAGCCCTTGTAAGGTTTAGCATGATTCGGAATTCAAACTAAACAAGCCTTGCATTAAAGTAGGATAAACATTCCCCCGTCGAAGCCTCGCCGCTTAAATATATTATGCAAATACTGATTTCTCCTTGAGCGCGTCCGATAAAGAGCAGCCGAGTCACCTCAGTACTTCAGCCATGTTGTGTTGACAACTTGGGGCATGGGAATTCTCTTCCGGCTTTCTAGCCAATCACGATAGACTTTTGTCGCCACTCACGCTTCCGCTTTGGACAACAAGCGCTCACCGAGACTCATTATCGACCAACATCGGTGCGGTACTTTATTCCTTTTTCGATTTTGTTTTGTTTTTGTTTTTAAATTTTGTAAAAGAATGTGTTATATTTTGCTTCTCTTCACTTGATTTATGAACAAAGAAGCCCCGATGCAGGGAAATACATAACTCGCCTTTTTTCAGGTAAGCACCTGTAACGCTGTTCAAAATTACAACGACGACTTGCACATCAATCAAAGTTGAAACCAACAATTAATGTAACACTTCAAAGTTAACTCTTTATCCACATGATGCGCTCAGTTGAGTGTACTGTTTGGTTGCCAAGGTAACACGTAATTTGCAGGGGGGTGTGGTCATCTTCAAATTTATTCCAGTGGCCATTTGCAAGTGTTTTCCAACGGAGAAGCTAGATAGTGGCATTGGTGGTTGGATAGAAACCTGTAGCCTAATGAATTTATGCTACACTAATGTTTTTCCCCACCACAACTTTTCACAGTTTGTAGTTTAAATACTTGTTTGAGAGTTATTTAATTTTTAAACCCTTGCTCTTCCTGTCAGCCATTTAGAATATAATGTCATTGATGGATGCCCGTCAGAGGCAGAGGGGTGAAAACACGTATTTATTCGTGGCTTGAATTGAATTGGGTTCATTACTTTCTGACTGCCCCTTGTGGATGGATAGCAGGAGGGAGGCAGTGATGAATGTATAATGATGCTGGATGGATTGCTGGTGAAATGGATGGAAGGTTTACCGATGCATTTCAGATGACATTTCAACCCTCCAGACCCACAAATATGTCAGAGCCAGAGATGATGCTTACAAGTAGTTTCAAGTCAAAAGAAGTCCTCCATCAAAGGCTGCGTTACCTGAGCGAGGCGATCCAACGGCAGCTGCAGGAGACGGGGAGAAGGCATAAAGAACAGTTGGAGAGCAGGATTCATCACAACACTCTCCTCTCACAAGATGTAAACAAACTGCCTCCCCAGACTAAGTAAGTCTCTTTTTTATTTGAATGATATAGAAGATGTGATTTTTTTTTTTTAATAATTCATTCTCTCATGGGGATGAAGGAGATCTGCCACTTGCCCTGACATCTGACAGTTATCTATCAAACTATTAAAGGCTGTTGGAGTTGTCTGCTCCAGTCTTGGAATCTTCATCGGAGTGCAAGCAACACTCCACTCGGTCTCCTGCCCGATCACAGCAATGTGAACGAGCGGCTTCATGCAAAACAACGCAGCAAAAGAAAGAGGAGGAGGCTGAGGCTGAGTGCAAGAAAAAGTTCAGCGCACTTCCTGTCCCCAATCAAGTCAGACTTCCTCTCTACCGGGAGATGATGGAGCGGAGGGACGAGGACAGGAAGCAAGGTTTAGAGCAAAGGAAAAGGTTTCTGCTTTCTGTTCAGAAGCCTTTCAGCTTCCAGGAGAGAGAAAAGAAAAAACAGGAGAAGCTGGTTGCACTGTTGAACCAGGCCTCACAGGAGGCAAAAAAGAAAACTGTAAAGACTGTCCAGCAGTCCTCTCCCAAAGAAGTCAAAGAGCCAGCAGGTACGAGAGCTTCCTTCCTACAAGAATGCATGATGACAATGGTGCATGAGGTTCAGGAAAGAATTGAGACAAAGGCACATAATTGTACCTGATAAGCCGTTATATGTGTTTTTCTCACAGTTCTGAGGTTTAGGGTCTGACTTTTGGCTGCGGCCTTCCTGTGTGGAGTTTATGTGTTCTCCCCGTTCTTGCGTGGGTTTTTCTGGCATGCCCACTTCCCAAAGTAGGCCATGTTGGATTCACTCTAGACTCTTCATTGTCCTTAGGTATGAATGTGAGTGTGAATGGCTGCCAGATGAACTGGCAACCACTCCAAGCTGTCATCTCTCACTTCAAGTCAGCTGGGATAGATTCCAGCTCATCGACTACGAAGTGGTACAGAAATATATTGACGGATGGATGTGTTGTTTCAAATCTATTGTGATGGTGTCGAAAATAAAACAACCCCCCCCCCCAAAAAAAAAGCCAATTATTTCTGGACTAATGAAATCCATGACAAGAGCTGTATCCCCCAAAACTCATGTGCCAGATATTTTCGGCATTACAAAATGACAAAATCTTCTACATTTTTTTTTTCAATGTTAGACCAAGAACACTGTAGGATATCCCACCTCAGCACCACAAAACAGGAGAATCCCGAGGAGCGCAAATTTCGAATTGCAGAGCGCACCAGAATGGAAAAGCTGGGATTCCTGGACGAGAAGCCGAGCTTCCAGCCCAAGATCAATCACCAGGTGCCTGATTTCAACCGTCTGCACAAAGCTCTGCAGACACAAGGTCTGAAAACATCACTAAGTAGAGATCTGACCAAGTGTCAACCCTTCTACCTGAGAACATCCGCTCTTCCTGCCAGGCAAAGTAAGCCAAGTCCGGAAAAGTCACAAGTAAGCATCCCTCTTCTTGCTGAGCTCACTTGCTCTTCTACTGTACTTGCTTATTCATGAAATGTGCTGTAATGTACTTTTACCATCCTGCAGTTTTTAAACAGAAATGCACGTCAACTTTTCTAGACTAATTTTTTGCACTGATTCCTCATGTGCCGTCATTTTTTTTTTCATGTTTTGATGAAATAATAATCATCATCATCATCATATGTAATATACTTAGATATTTAGTAATATTTGTGAATTAAATGTTCAGGTAATCTACCTGTTTATGAACCTAACATTGTAAAATGTTTTTTATATATATTAAAAAAAAAGAAACAAAAACATGATGTGATAGCAAAAAAAAAAAAAATACATTAAATAATCAATAATACTTTTAAATCAGTGTCAATATATTTAGGGACACATAAAGCCATTTTCAAGCTTCAACAAAAACACACAAAAAAGAAAATACACACATGTCATCATCCTCATCATAATTGTCATCATCTTCATCACAAGTGTCCCGTCCTGTTTCCGTCTTTTGATGTTTATGGAGCTAGTTAAAATAGAACAAGCTAATGTTACATGAGCCTGGGTTCTCATAGAAAGATATTTATAAACCTCCTTATTGTATGTACCCTAACCTCTCCAGCTAACCTCAGAATGTTATTCCAAAGCCATGTGCATGTCATCTTTGTGGGAAGGGAGTTTTTGTCGAGTCTTTCCAGGCAGTACCCAATGCACATATTATGTAAAAAGTGCGCCCGTTCTTACATAATAGTTCAGTTTTCTTCATGTTCTATTCTTGAGTCTGTTCACATGAAGATTTGTGGGGGTTCGGGGCGGGGGGGGGGCTGCTAGAGGACTTAATAGAGGGTAATTAATTTGAGAATAATAAAGAAAAATATAGATCCATAAAATTTGTTAAGTAGGGCTGGAATTAAAGGGATGCCCATATGATATGATATTGAAATAGCATTACAAAAAGCATTGAGGGACATACTTCAATTGTTTGATGTTCTCTGAGTGGAGGCTAGCTGTCACGCATTTGGAAAACTTCAGTTGCTTTTTTTAAACGTCTGGGGTCGAGTTGTAGCCCCCAAAATATTGTCTATTGCTCTCAAACTCACCATGAATAATTTAACAAAACTGTTCTTATAATGTATGCCTATTTTATATTTTTCCTTTTTTAATTTATTCGTATTGTTATTTATTTTTTATTTTTTTACAGATACTCAGTCAAAGTAATCTAGGTCGAAGTAAGTCATGTGGTGCCCTAAAATCGTTGTCCGCAGACACACTCCCAACTTACATCACAGATGCAACAAGGCAACGCTGCATGGCCATCAGGTAAGGTCACAAACGGAATCTTCTTTGGCTTGTGAATGAGTGAACAGTTTTGGAATTTCCATTTTAGTCCGTTTTTATTTTTGGACTTTTGTTGGGGCGTTTAACCTCCATTTTTATTGTTAGCGCAAGTTTATTTTATTTTATTTTTTAAGTTATTTGTTTTAATGTAGCTGTCGTTAGTTTTAGTGTTAGATTTTTTTAAATATATGGAGTGTTTGACAAGGGCAAGATTTAAAAAAAAAAGATCACTAAGCATTGTGTAATAAAGTAAACTACAATTCTCAAACGATCCTTCTTCTGGACAGACGGACGGACAGACAGACAGACAGACAGCAATACCAAAATAAATGAATTTAAAATGAACCCTTAAAGCTCATGATAATATTAATTAAGGATGAAAATGAAAGACATTTTTGAAATAATTTTAGTTAGGTTTTACAAAAGTAAGATGACGCTTCAAGTATGGTTTTTATTACATTTTGGACCCAAAAATGTTGATGTTTGGAGGAAATCCATGGAGATAAGGGACGGGAAGAATCAGGAGAGTGTAGACTGGCAGAGGAAATACCAGAGCAAGTCTGAGGCCATGAGGAAGACGGTTTCCCTCCATGCCAAGTTGCTGGACCCTCACAAAAGCTTGAAAGAAGTCTACGACGAGAGAGTGCGGCACCATCGGTGAGTGAGGGGCAAGCAAGTCCATCACACTGCTAGTTTGCGGACATCTTTGTAAACTCACATCACATACACAGGGAGGCGGATCGACAAAGGGCAAGTGATTACTTGCGGGATCTGCAGGACATGAAGGCTCGCGTTCGAAAGCGCCCCCTTTTGTTTGAACAGGTGAAACAGGTAAGTGGCGTGTTCGCACGCATCACCATCTGCTTGCATGTGCTTCTGTGATGTCATTTTCATTTGATCAGAGACATGCCAAGGCGCAAGCGGAGCAGGTATACAAGAACGAGCTGAGGAAAGTTGGTGTAGAAGAGCAGTTTGTTGAAGAAAAGGCAGGCGCGGTCACAGAGCCGTCGAGATCTAAGGGTGACACAAGCCCAGATGTCCACAACAAGTACTGCAGCTTAGCAGAGTGAGAATTTTTAGCACTTGTTTTCATCATACTTTATGTGTTCCCACCATGTCCGGTAATATTATGAATAGCGTGTTCATCGACGGGCCAAAGCCTTCATGTGGTTTTGCTCATGCGACGTTACATAATTGTCAGGGCCTGCCCGGAACAAGAAAAATATAGTAGCCAAGTAAAAATGAAATATAATTACAATATAGACATTTTCTAACCCAACATGTCTGATTTAGGGAGGAAAATGTAGACGGGGGTGGAGAAAATTGAAGATGTGGAGGAGAACGGCGTTGCAGTCCAAAGGGGGAATGATGGTCATGATAAGACGGTACAATGTTTTTGTGGCCTCCTGGCTAGAACACAACACCGTATTCAAATATGACTCATGTCTACTTAACCACACCAACAATGGGATACGCCAACATTTGCAACTATCAATTAAAAAAAAATCTCAAAACATCTGAAACCATAGAATCCCAAGGGGAAAACCTGCAACAATAGTATAAATAACCATGTAAATGAGCCACAGAATGTCATACTTTAGGGAGTTGTAGATATGATATTGTACTATTAAAAAAATAATAATTGTGGACACTTGGTTATCAAAATAAACCTTTTCAAAACTCAATGCAGGGCCCGTTCTGTTGCATTTGACGACGCGAGCGCCTTTTCTCACATAGCCTGGTTGAAGTTGCGAGTCACTATAGCCGCGCCGCCACCTAAATAAATCCTCGTGCAGTCACACTGACCAGCTTGGTGGTTTTTGCTGCGAGTCCACAGACCCACATCAATTGCTGTGCTCTTGTACACTGGCCTCAAGTGGAAGGCTTTGCTTATACAGCTGACAACTTGGAATTTCAGATGATTTTTTTTTGTTTTGTAAAAACCACATGAGAATGTCTCAATATGTATTCAATCATCATCAAAAACTCATCATGGGCGATACTGAGCGCTCCCTCTCGTGAGTGTATCATTCCTCAAAGCGACTGACGTTTGTGTGACTTTGGATCCAAATATTATTGAAAATCTGCCCAAATGTCAAGTTACTTTGCCTTTGGAATGTAAGTTACAGTCAAGAATGCATAGTAACCTTTTGAAATAAAATACCCCAAACAACGGCATGTAATTATCTCCTGTCACGATACTGTGATTAAAAAAAAAAACGACAACAACTATTACAACATAGTGCTTAATGATGTGCTGAACATCGCAGCCCTTCCATGAGATTTCAGCCATCACGTGACACGGCTGTCTCGGCTGCATCCCCCCAGGTTGTCATGGGAACAGCGTATCCCAGGGATGCACCTCTGATGAAAGGGGGCGTGGCTAAAAACAACCCCAGGCCTTCCCAACCTGTTCCAGAGTATTAAAAGCATGACCTGAGTGCAAAAAAAATTCATTGGCGCATGCATGTTGCAATTACTACAACTGAAAGCAATATTGCAACGTATTGGTCTCCTCAAAATGGTGCGTTGTGGAAATAGAAGCACACATTTGAATCTTGAGTTGTGTCATAGCAACATAAAAACGCGTAATAACTTTTCATTCCCGAGCTCACCCGCAGGAGGAGCTGCGGCTCACTCCGCGAAGCCTGACTGGCGAGACACAAGCCAGAGATGCATCTTCTCTTTTTTTTTTCCTTTTCTCCTTCTGTGGCATGAATAATAACTGGAGAGAGAGCGAAAGAGAGAGCTCGTTGAGAGGCGAGTGGGGAAGAGGGGTGGGGGGGG
>CAAKHF010015179.1:96157-109725 GCA_901007745.1 Hippocampus kuda
GAAAAACATGCTGGAAATGCACAGCTTTAATTCGCCGAAATGCCTTCTTACAATCGGTCGACGTGCAAGCGTCACCTGCGTGCACGCTCATACGTGCCCGCGTGCGGTGACCGTGCACCTCTGTGACAGAGTCAAGAGGTTCCGTGTGTGGCGACGGCTCTACTCTGGGTATTGGGCAGTTCTGCCATAGTCGGGAAAAAAACAAAACAAGATACCGTAATACTAGAAGAAGATTTGACCCTCAACGTCGTTTGTTGATGTCTCAACAATGAGGGAAATCGTTCACATTCAGGCGGGCCAGTGTGGTAACCAAATTGGTGCCAAGGTAATTATTCAAAATTATGTATAACTAGCAGAATGGACCTCAATATTTTTTTATGGTTGATGGATAAAATTATATATATATATATATATATATATATATATATATATATATATATATATATATATATATATATATATATATATATATATATATAAAATAAAATAAAATCCAATCACTAATTTTCTTTTGTGCAAGTGCATTTTCTTTCAACAAGATCCATGAAACAATAATTGTATTGAATAATTGCAAGCAACTAATGTCCATGACTAATGATTTACATCTTGAATTTGTTAACCTTACGTAAAGCAACAATTTATATATTCATCAGAGTGTGTGGAAGGTTTTTTTCCCCACCATTTTTCGCACAATTTAGGGACTTTATTAGGTTCACTTTGGCTACATTCTGAACGGGCTGCCAGCCAAATCAAGGCACAAAGAAGATTTGCCCACATATTTTCACTTATTGGCAATTTAGAGTCTTCAATTAACTGAACATTCATCTTTTTGGAATGCGGAAGCATAAATCTAGTCCAAGAGTCAAACCCTGAACCTCAGAACTGTTAGACAGGTGTGCGTTTCTTTCTTTTATTACCGGTAGGCTATCCACTTGGCCTTTGTGCTCCCCCATGTTCACCCCATGCAGGTTCAATTACTAGATGTCCATATATAAAAGTTAAGTATTGGCATGCAATCTTTACTCATACGCTAATGTGTGACATTTCTGTCTTGTATATGGCTGCAAAATCCTCATAGATGTATTTGAATTTCTACCTGTTAATTCTCGAGCTAAGTTGTTCACATAGCAATGAGGTTCTGGGTCCAATGGTATCAATGACCAATTGTTAATTTGTGCTTTTATTAAGGGAGGAATCTTGTGATCCAACTTTGTTTTTGCAGTTCTGGGAAGTGATCAGTGACGAGCATGGCGTTGACCCGACAGGGACGTACCGCGGAGACAGTGACCTGCAGCTGGACAGGATCAATGTTTATTATAATGAGGCAACAGGTTCTGACATGTGATTGTTTAAATACGTTTGGACATTAATTTTCCCACCGGGTTGTCAATATCGTACCATTGTCATTCTTTTCCACGTAGGAGGTAAATATGTGCCACGTGCTGTTCTTGTGGACTTGGAACCAGGTACCATGGACTCTGTGAGATCCGGACCCTTTGGACAGATATTCAGACCTGACAATTTTGTGTTTGGTGAGTGATTTACAATTAGCTCCTGTATCACTAGACAAATGGTTATGGTCACACATCAGATCTTGATGTTCAAAAATGTCAGCGTAATGTATTTGATTTAGCACTGCATGCAAGAGTGACCCCGGTTAGATTTGACAAAAGAATTGTGTTGCATGCATGCGATGTAAATAAGTCCTGTCCATGTTAATGACTGTAGTTATTGAAGGTGTACATTGAAAAAGGTTTTGTTGAATTTGCTCAGTTGTATTTTGTCAAGTGGGCGCATGAATTAAAATCATCTGGATCCAATAAAATACAATTGAGTGAATTCAACACACCATTTTTTTCAGTGTAGTGGGTCATTCACCCGACTACAAGGCAGGCAGCGTGATTAGTTTCCATCTCTGCCGATGTGAGTGATTGAATGTAGTCAACTGTGTGCCCAAAGTCAACTGGGCCAGGCTGCTGCTCCCTGCAACACTGAACAGGATAAGCAGTAACTATACAAAATGGATGATTAGGACTGTTAAATTGACAAAGGTCATTTTTTCCTCCATAGGTCAGAGCGGTGCTGGTAACAACTGGGCGAAAGGTCACTACACAGAGGGAGCTGAGGTGGTCGACTCGGTTCTGGATGTGGTACGCAAAGAATCGGAGAACTGTGACTGTCTGCAAGGGTACCAACTGACACATGCTCTCGGGGGTGGAACTGGATCGGGCATGGGAACCCTGCTCATCAGCAAAATTCGTGAAGAATACCCCGATAGGATCATGAATACGTTTAGTGTGGTGCCCTCCCCCAAGGTTAGCCGTCTTTGTAATATAAAGTTTGTTTTGGCTAACGATGCTAAATACGTGCACTTTTTTCATCATCAGGTGTCCGACACTGTGGTCGAACCGTACAATGCCACTCTCTCCATCCACCAGCTTGTTGAGAACACAGATGAAACCTACTGCATTGACAATGAAGCGCTCTACGACATCTGCTTCCGCACACTGAAACTGACCACGCCCACTTATGGAGACCTTAACCACCTAGTGTCCTCCACCATGAGCGGGGTCACGACCTGTCTGCGCTTCCCAGGCCAGCTCAACGCTGACCTCCGTAAACTGGCTGTCAACATGGTACCTTTCCCTCGATTGCATTTCTTCATGCCAGGCTTTGCTCCGTTGACCAGCAGGGGGAGCCAACAGTACCGAGCACTCACGGTACCCGAGCTCACCCAGCAAGCGTTCGATGCCAAGAATATGATGGCAGCGTGCGACCCGCGTCAAGGCCGCTACCTAACAGTTGCTACTGTGTTCCGTGGGCGAATGTCTATGAAGGAAGTGGATGAGCAGATGCTCAACGTCCAGAACAAGAACAGCAGCTACTTTGTCGAATGGATCCCCAACAACGTCAAAACCGCCGTCTGTGACATTCCTCCCCGCGGCCTCAAGATGGCCGTCACCTTCATAGGCAACACCACAGCCATCCAGGAGATGTTCAAGCGTATCTCTGAACAGTTCACAGCCATGCTGCGCCGTAAGGCCTTTCTGCATTGGTACACGGGAGAGGGTATGGATGAGATGGAGTTCACTGAAGCTGAGAGCAACATGAATGATTTGGTGTCCGAGTACCAGCAGTACCAGGACGCTACTGCTGAGGATGAAGGGGAAGGTGAGGAGGAGGCTGAAGACGACTAAAGCTTGAAGATAACAATGTCAGTGCATTCATTGGCAAATGAAGAAACCAGCATTGGCTGGTCTCCAGTGTGACTGGGGATATTTTGTAGATCTTTGAATAAAAAAGCCTTGTCATATTAAATGATGTTGCTCAACAGTCTTCATGTTCAGTCTTATGCATAAACCAGCAATGTTTTTAGTTTATATGTCGGGCTGCCTGGTGGTCGACTGCTTAGCGCGCCGGCCTCCCATTGCAGAGGTGCAGGGTTCGATTCTGGCTGCAACCTTCCTGTGTGGAGTTTGCATGTGTTCTCCCCGTGCCGTGGGTTTTCTCCGGGTACTGCAGGTTCCTCCCACATTCCAAAAACATGCATGGCAAGCTAATGGACCACTCGAAATTTTCCCGAGGTGTGAGCGCGAATTGGTCGTCTTTGTGCCCTGCGATTGTCTGGTAACTGGTTCAGGGTGTCCCCCGCCTACTGCCCGAAGAAAGCTGGGATAGGCTCCAGCACGTCCAATGACCCTTGAGGGGAAGCAGATCAGAAAATGGATGGATGTCTATATGTCAAGTTGCCACAATGTTTGGAAAAAAGTTCCCAATGGGATTAAATGTATTGTACCAATTATATAGTTCATCGCTTTTGGCAAAAGATTTCGGTGATTGTAGACAGTCCTGTTGTGCACAAGTAGATGCACAGTGATGATTCAGGTGCACAACTATATCAACATTTAAATTCAGATTTTATTCAGAGAAAGATAAGCAACATAGAATTAGCCATGCAGTTAATATTTGCAATGACTTCTTATCCATAACAAACATTTAATTGCAAACCTTTTCTCCAGTTACCACAAGTGTGTGGTAAGTGAACACCAATTGTCATCTTGAATGCGCCACTACAGCTTCATTAGTTTGACTGGTAGCAGCTGTCACCTCACCGCTGAGACAATAAGTGGCACGCGGCTCCACACAATGGTTAGAGTGGTTGATCCACTTTGAGCTTAGCCATGGGTGTGCTGGAGGTATTTTGGTGTGTATTTGTTGGCCGTATCGCGCTGGTTCCTTTGACAGAAGCTGCCTTTATCCCAAGCATTCTTCCTTTTCCGTATGAAATGGCCAGTGATTTCAACGCCATCTTCAACCCCTGGAGCGCACGCCTCCCTGAATTTGGCATGTTGGCTGATATCTCTTCTGTCATGAAGGCTGTTCAGGTTTACTGTGATGAGCGTGACCTAATTCTACTTGTCAACAAGAGACTGGCTGATGTCACCCTCCACCGAGATGAAATTCAGCTGGGTGATGGCTGTTACAGTAACAGTGAGCTACCAAGCCAGCTGATGTTCACGTACGGCTACGATCAATGTGGAACAAGTCATGATGTGAGTTGACCGAAGTCTAATTGATTTGAATTATAATTTGAATGAGCTGTTGAGTGAATTATTGTGTCACAGGTGGAGAACGGCTTGGATGTGTTCTCCAACTTTCTTCATTTCAGTCCCAGGAAAGTCTTGAACACGAGGCTCACACCCTCTACTGTGCACTTTTCCTGTATTCCAGATAGGTACAGTATCCATGTAAGACTTGAGTGGACATTTGGTGTGTGTGTGAGAGAGAATTTGTAATTTTACCAAGTGACTTACTACATGAGCACAGCCAATGAGTACAATACAATACATGCTGATTTATATAGCGCTTTCACAACAGCGGCAGCTGTAGATGGAGTTTTCAATGTTAAAGTTCAATTTCTAACCAAATGCTCAGATCATGCTAAAATTTGCTTCCAGCCTTTCAGATGCATAGTAATTGTGTAAATCGGGTAGTGAAATTTCTGGCTGTGCCCCAGAGTCTGAAAGGTTAATTGAATTCAATGCGTGATTGTGACAGACTTGTTTGTTGCGTGTGTGCCGTGTGATTGCCTGGCGACCAGACTGAAGTGTAACCTACAATGTGACCAAAGTCTTTTTGGATGAGCTCCAGCTTGTTGCTGTGAATTGGGAATTTCTCCATTGCGAGACTAATAAAGGATTTCTTATCTTGTCTGCGCCCCTTATGTGAGAGAAAGCTTTAGAAAATGGATGCTTGAATAGATGTTTTAATTGGATGAGATACTGTCAAGTTGGGTTAGGCATGTTAGTACAATAGGTCAGAGAAAATGCTTTTTTTGGGGGGGGGGGGCATGATTAATGCAGCATGTGATTTGTTGTGTTTTCTCAAGCTCGCCTGCTCAATTATGTGGATCTGGTCTTTTTTTTCTTTCTTTTACGTTTGAATTCTCATCAAATGTAACCATGCTTTTGGAGAAGATGAAAGCCAGCAGCTGTATACAAAAATAGTCTTCATGCAGACAATGATAAATGATAAATGATAAATGTCTTCCAGATTAAAAGAACCAATGTTGGCCTACCACCCACTTGCTGAAAAAAGCCGACGGTTCAGCATACAAGCAATGGATCGTGAGTGCAGTACAGATGGAAATAATTGTAATCGGTGTTGAATGCTTCAGCACATGTTTGTCCTGCAGCGTCATGGAAAAGTGCGGCGGAGTCTAACGTCTATATGCGAGGCCAAATCATCAATGTTCAGGTGTCTGCTAAAATCGGCAACCAACAGCAGCTCTTCATCCAGTCGTGCTTCATCTCTGCATCTCCTGCGTTTCTCACCAAACCCCGGCATGCAATCATAATGAATAAAGGGTGAGCAGCCATTTAATTGTTTCGTTGCAACTTGCACATTATCATCAGGAATATTTTGAATTGATGCCAATACTCCTTGTAGCTGCACAGCCCCATTTGGTTCTCCTTACACAGTCAAGTTCCTCAACTCGGACAATTCAGATGTGAAATTTGCTCTAAATTCCACCTATTTGATTTCAGAGGTGAGTTGTATTAAAATACCGCACAGTTTCTATTCTTTACCTAATGACCATGTGTGTTAATTTTTTCGAGTTTTTTTCCCCCCCTCCCTCACCCTCTTGAAGATGTACATCCACTGTAGTGTGCTCATCACAGACATTGGGATAACAAGTGGCTCTAAATCCTGCAACTATGACGTGGTCCACTCAAGGTATTTGAATTATTGTATCGCATTACAGTGGCCTCTGTTTTAAAAGATGCATGCATTCATTAGTTGCTTTAAAAAAATGTGTGTAATATATATATCTATATCAGATTCCACAAGTCGGCTAAAATCGGTTGTCTCCAACTGCACTGCATTAATGTTAAAAGGAAGTGAAATTACTAATGTGAGACGGTTACAAAGTTCCAGTGCAATGTGAAAATGGCAATTCTCAATCAGGCCTCTACACAAATGATTATTTGAAATAAATTCCTGGTACTCTGTATTTGGGTAAGTAAACTCCCCTGCTACAAGTTTTGGATAGGTGCAATTCCCCCCCCCCCCCCCATGTTTTTTAATTTTTATTTTCAGATGGGAGGAGCTAAGTGGTAATGTGGAGGTGTGTCATTGCTGTAATGCGAAGTGTAAAGGGCTGTCTGGCAAGCATCTTTCTGAAGGTCTGTTTCTTGAGTAAAAGAAACGCACCAAATGATCATACTAAATTTAAACTTTTTTTCTACAGATGCTAAGGCGCTTGTTAGCACTGGTCCATTAATCATGGTGCAAAGACCAGCACCCACTATCCCAAAACCAGCCTTTAACGACATGCAGTCAGATGCCGCCACACCAGAGGACGAGAGTGTGATTGACACTTCGCTCTCAAGTGAATTCCAGTGGCCCACTCCACTAAGCGCTGTGGTGGTTGTGAAGCAAGACCCGGTCTCCAGCCTGACACTTGTGCTACCAGCGCAGAATGAACAAAGCGACGCTGTAAATGACGAAGCATTAAATGAGCTCCAGATTCCCATCCTGAAACTAAAGACGAACCTAAATGATACCAAAGGTCAAAGTGCAGACTTGGCCCCGGACAGGCCTCTGCACATCGAAGTGCGAGATGAACTGCGGGGTGACGACAAAGCAGTGGAAAGCCAAGACCGGACAAACTCTGCCCAGCCGATACGCCGCTCAAAAATTCAGCTGTCCAAAAGTGCTGATGGCTCCCAAACTCTAAGTTATGAGGAAGCGGTGGTAGCACAAGACGGAGGTGCTTTTAGATCACTTGGAATAGATGAACCTGGGTGTAAACACAGGCGAGCACGCAGGGGACTACGTTCTACTTTTCTGGATTTGCTGAGGTAACTGAGCTTGTAGCAAAGGCCAGCCCTGCTTACCCCGTTTTCAACATTCTCATATGCAACCACCCACCACAATACTGGATATATGTGCAGAATCGAATGATCTTTGTATGTTGTAGCTTAATTGTGGTTTAATATTTGTTTTCCTTCATTTCCAGGCAAATGGATAGAAAGGAGTAACTACAACGCTACAGGCCTATTAAAATATATATTTACCATTCATTCCTTGTAGCCTTTGTTCATTTGTCCACATAATCTAATTTGTGGTTGAAGTAACCGCATAAGTATTGCTGTTACGTTTTCCACTAATGTGATCCTATTACTTTTTCAAGGATGTAGTGTCTCTAATTACTGGATTTTTTTTTATCTACTTGATGATAAACTGTAATATACAATAACATGAATTTGGTGGCAAGGCTCGTCCCACAGCAGCGTTTAAATACTTGGCTTTCTGTACACTGTAATTTGTGGCAAGTGTTGCTTTTAATATGGTATGCCAGGTAACCTGCAAGGACCACACTTTGAGAGTCCCTTGAATCATATAAAACGGCTCATGTAGTTTGATTTTAGTGTAAGTACTGTACAGTTTAAAGCATTTAAAATGCTCATGTGAACATTTTTAAATATTTGGAAGGACATTATGTACCACTTGTGTGGGAATTGGGAGTTTTTTTTTTTGTAACTTTACATAATCAATTATTTAGACTTAAGTACTTGGCTTATGTCAACCACTTGTGGTTTAAAGTCCAGTAAATATGCAGGACAATCGATGTTCTACTTTTACTGTCCCGTAAACCCCCCCACCCCCTCAAAATTAATTTGAACTATTTAAGATCGGTTTTTTTTCTTGAGAAATATATACAGTATCGGGTTTTTTATTTTATTTTTACATACAGTACTGTACACTGTCTTCTGTCTGGCAGTGTGCCTCTTGCGCCTTCAGATGTCGCTATTGGGAACTAGGCCATGTGCTTAGCATAAATAACCAGTGGTGTGTCAGCCTGTCGGAGACTGTGTTGGACGTCAACTTCGCTGCCTTGTTGGGTGTGAAAAAGTATAGCCATCCGCGGAGACTCTTATTTGCTGCTTGGAAAAAAAAAATGCGGGTTTACAGTCAAAGACATCTCATGGGATTAAATTTGAATGTTTTTTCCCCCTCAAAGATAACAATTTGTGACTTTGCTAACTTTTGTACATAATCACTTACAACGAAGCCTGTTTGCACGATACTACTGTATATATGTATTGTTGCTATTTGCTGACCTAACTATGCAGGTTTCCTAACGATGACTGAGAAAGCAGTGGGGAACAGATGTTAGAAGGGAAGGATTACAAAACTCGGGTCACATGTACATTTAAGGCTTTTATTAATATTGCAACAGATTGCATATTTGTAACGACCAAAAAGATCAATGAGGAGTCGCGTCCCACACGTCTATGGTTGGGACGCACTTTCTGCAGACTACGCATGCGCAGAGGCGTGTTTTCCCCCTCCTACCCCAAGTTTGACCCTGCAGCCATTTCCTCCACACACTGCGCACCGTGTATAAAGTACCCATGCTACCCCCATGCAGTCTCTTTCCACGGCCACAAAACCACCGTGAGTGTCTAACTCACTGTTCTTGAAAAACTTTGAAAAATACATAAAAAATATAAAAATTATAAAAACTTCATAAAAAGAAACGAAGTGTTTAGATTAAGAAAATAGTTAAATAGTTTTAAAAAAAATTGCAAAATTAAAAAAAGACCGCCGGTCGTAAAAATTTTTTTTTTTAATTTTGTTTTGGAAGCGGTTCCTTGCCAGCTGGGTGAACGCGCACATTTTGGAACACTCATAGCAACGTTTTGAAAGGAAGTTCACTGAATTAGACGCTCAGGATATGAACACTGCGACGGGGAGTTATCCGATGGCTTCTCTTTACGTTGGCGACTTGCACCCCGACATCACGGAGGCGATGTTGTACGAGAAATTCAGCCCAGCCGGACCGGTGCTGTCCATTCGGGTCTGCCGAGACATGATCACCCGGCGGTCCTTGGGGTACGCTTATGTCAACTTCTCCCAGCCTGCGGACGGTAAGAAAGCCGCTATTTGCTGTTTGCATCACTCGCGTAATGACACTAACGCGTGGCTTCAATGTCAACCCATTAAGATAAATGTCCCATTCATAGGACATTAGCCAGAAAAGCAATTATATTCAAATTGTAAAGCTCGTTTAGAACTGACCAGTTCGTACAGACCCACGAGCGTCTCCTCATTTTTATACATAGGGTCAGTTGTGACCCAAAGGCGACCTCCTTCGATGCTTTAAACACTTAATCTGGGCCACCACATTGTTTGTGTGATATGCGAGTGTGCTCTGTTCATAGATGGAGAGTTTCATTCACAGCGCTTTCGTAAAGATTTATGACTCCATGTGGCCAAGATGTGGTCAAGTTGACCAAGACTCGCAGAGTCATCCTTGTTCCTCATATGTGTCTTTTATTATATTGACAGTCATGATTTGAGGATTGAGCAGTAATGTCAGGTGGTTGGTTACATTGTGTGTGGGTGGGTAGTAAAGTGGGGGCAGCAGTTAAGAGTCTTTGTATCAGGCTTCATTGGAACACCTGTTCCAACATATCTGGGCTCCAGTCGGTCACCGAAAGGCGGTGGAGTGATCACAACTGGCTCACTTCCAGAAGTTTTGGTGTCTGAAAGTGTAAGATGAGATGACACCATTTGTTGTCAGGCGTGTACTGTGTACTGGGGCGGGGGTGGTAGCTGTTGGGCAATTCCACGTAGTCCCGGCACGTGTCTTGAGTGACATGTTTGCTGCTTTTATGGACAACTGGCATTTGACTTGTTGACAAAGACTGTGTCGAGTGGTTTTAGTGGAACGTGAAAGAAACCACATTGTCGAGACTGGATTCTTGAGATCAAGGCTCACGAGACCTGGTGTTCCAAACATTACAATTGAATACGAGGCGTGCCAAAAAAGACATACTTCAAATCCTGACTACAAGTTGTCCCCTTCAAAGATTATTCCTCGCCTTTTCTTCCACTCCTTCATTCAATCCGAGAGGTATTCTTTCAAGATCCTCTGCAACGTCATCATCACAGCCATTCTGATGTCCTCCACATCTTCAAAACGCATCTCCTTGACAACCCCTTTTGAGCTTTAAACCACATTGTGTGAGTGTGGAGGTTGCTCAGCACAGCGATGTTCTCCTCTTGTGAGCAGGCATGTTGTCCTTCCACAACCGTCACCTTTTCTCGCGCACTGAATGAAGCAATTGCCATAAGCGCTCTTGATAGAACTGCTGGTTGATCAACTGCCCCACATCGAAGGGGACGACACGTAGTTTGTAGTTTGGGTTTGAAATATATTTTTCCCCATAACAAGTCCTGAATCTTTTCTACCACACTTTGTATGTCTCTCCCCATCAATGGTGGAGAATTCTCCACACGCACACCATGCCAGCACATACCTTTGAGGACCCCTCTCTAAATATAGAACATCTCTCCGAGCTGCAAAAACCTGCCGGCGCTTTAATGAGTTCTTCGAAATGACGAGGCAAAATGAGAGAGAACTTATTCTTTTAATTTGATTCTGTTCCCCCATTTATTCAGGGTGGGGAGGTACAGCAAGTACTGTGGTTGTACTGAAGAATATTTTCCTGTTTAAAGCCAAGATTGAAGTGTCCAGGCCCGGCACGTTTGACAGCTATCACACACTTCTGAACATACGGTTTGTGAAGTACAATTGCGAGCCAAACTGCTGATGCCAGCAGACGCAAGGCAGCTCTGTTTTGTTTACCAGACTTTTTTTTTTTTTTTTTGCAGAGCAGCCTGGCCTCTGTGTGTGTTAATGTGGAGTGACGGAACAAAAGCATGTTAGGCCTATGTAACCACATGGACTTTGGAGCTCTGTCCTATGTTAAGAGTCAGATTATGAGTCGAATTTCAGTGTACTCCAGACAGTAGAAAGTGATTTTGGCTTGCGTAACAAAAGGTGGTGTTTAATGCAAACAGATGTCATCTTCACACCGCGGCTTGCGGCTGCTGGTGTTATCAGAGGCCCAGTGTACTGTGCCACTGTGAGGCCAACTGCACGTGTTGAGCCAGAGAAGAGGCCCATGTGTTCCCAGCTTGACCATACAGCAGTATGTCCCTGACAAGCCACCCCCCCGGCCCCCACCCAAATCCTCCTTACACACACTTTTCCCTGCTGCTCATAGATTACGTGTCAAAATGCATGTCCAATGCACAATTGTAACAGCATTCTGCATCCTGGTAACTGTACAGCAATGGTCGAATGATATTATAGACAGTATTTCATAACAGGCAATGTGGGCGGCTTGATCATAAAAATAAATACAGAAATAAAATAGTCAGTTGGTTAAAGGGATGGTGTTGACTACGTTTCCTTGATCAACAATGGACAAATTCAACAATCAGTTGATCGACTAGTCTGTATTTTTTTTTTTTTAATATGGATGTGCCTATTGATTGTTGGGTTGCAGAATCTTGCATTCTAATCTTGACAAGGATCCAGATGCGGAGTGCATCTCTCCTTGCCTGCCTGTCTGTGTGCAATCTGTTTTTCTGTATGGTGTGCCACAATTGCATCATGCAGTGTAAACGAAATGGTGAATTAAATGTTCAGATGGAATGACTGTTCAAGACTAACATATGATGTGTTTTAGATTTCTTGTGTTCTGACAAATTCTTTGGGTACGGAAAACTTTACTTTTTACTCTGAATACTATTTTTCAGAAAACAAGTAATGTAAACCAATCACTTAAATAATATGTGTTTGCTGAACAATAAATGCATTTGTGTCCCAACATAATGGCTCAGAAACGCAAGGAACAATCACACAGCTTAGCGTTTTTGTTTTTTTTTTGTCTTTTTATTGTCAGCTAAATGTGTTCACATTAATACACTAATTACATAAAACAGATGCATGCACTATTATGCATATATGATTTAAGTTAAATATTTTGACTTTTTGCATTTTTACTTCAATGACATCAATCTAGGATGGTTTGAACATTTATTTTCTCGATGAACCTAACTTCAGGTACAGTACTGTAAAAGAAAAGCTGAGTCTGTATCAATGGTGACCTCTACCGTTTACCGTGAAGTAATACACTCAATTTTTGTCTCAAGTGCTTCTGATTCTGATACTCAAAACTTTGTCCCCAAAAAGTATTTGGCTCTCCAAATACCACACTCATGAGCAACAATAAAATACAGTTGCATAATAGGCCCAAGTGTTCATAAAAAAATGAGGCCGTTTTTTATTCTTAAATAGAATATTTAACCATTTCATGCAACCTGTAACCTGATAAACATGATAAGTGGTCCACTGTAGTAACCGCCGTCCCCGAAGGGGTTAGTATTATTGCAAGATGCAGCACCATCAAATGTACTTGCTAAACCTAGCATTCCAGAAGGTATCTCTGTAAATTATACCAGTAAGCCAAACACTAAAATACTAACAGTAGCACAAACCAGTGTTTCTATGTAAACAAGCACCCATATCCCGTGTGTGTGTGTGTGTGTGTGTGTGTGTGTGTGTGTGTGTGTGTGTGTGTGTGTGTGTGTGTGTGTGGGTGTGTGCGTGTGTGTGTGTGTGGGTGTGTGTGTGCGCCTCCCCCACAAACCAGCCGAGCGAGCCTTGGACACCATGAACTTTGATGTGGTGAAAGGAAAGCCAATCAGAATCATGTGGTCCCAAAGAGATCCCTCCCTCAGGAAGTCTGGAGTGGGCAACGTCTTTATCAAGAACCTTGACAAGTCCATCGATAACAAAGCGCTGTATGACACCTTTTCTGCCTTTGGAAACATCCTGTCCTGCAAGGTAGATTTTCTATGTGTAAAAATACAGTACATTTAGAGAGATGCAACTGCAGGTGTATGTACAGAAGGTATGCCATGACAGCAGGTTTGATATTTTTAATGTTTGTTGTAGTATACAAGAATGATGTGACTACCCGCTAAATAAAGCAACAGAACCCTCCGAAATATCTCTTAGTATGATGCAGTGCCACAACTCCATCCATCTATCCAATTTCCGATCCACTTTATCCTCACAAGGGTCGCGGGGGGTGCTGGAGCCCATCCCAGCTGTCTTCGGGCAGTAGGCGGGGGACACCCTGAACTGCTTGCCAGCCAATCGCAGGGCACACACAGACGAACAACCATCCACGCTCACACTC
>CAAKHF010015188.1:1202-26354 GCA_901007745.1 Hippocampus kuda
CCCCCCCCCCCCCCCGGCCGCTGGCATCGAAACAATGATTGATTGTAAACACTGTAAAGGAGAGGTCTCCAACATGGTGCCCGCGGGCACCAGGTAGCCCGTGAGGACCACACCAGTAGCCCGCCAGTGCTAGGATTGTGATTTGCTAGTAGAAATTATGATTTAAAAATGCAAACATGGGCAGTATTATAGATTATATAGCTACCTATTTAGCGATCTAGGTAGCTAGCTACAGTATCTATCGATCTATCTTATGTTCTAATATTATTAAATGTAATTTGTACAAATTATATTTCAGACGTGTATCAATTTGGTAGCCCTTCACACAATCAGGACATATGAAGTAGCTCTCTCAAAATGGTGAGTGAGCCCTGCTCTAAAGCATGTGTTAGACACTCTTTGTTTTTGTCTGAAAATTATATATATTTAGGGTTTTTTGGTTGTTGGTTTTTTTTTTGTTTTTTTTTTTGCATTCATTTGTCGGTGTGTTTGATGCAATGTTTTGGAGCGCTGGCATTCCAAAAACATGCATGATGTTCACCTGTTCATTAGTTATTGAGGTATTCTTAGTTTATTTAACGTCCCCCATCTATTACTACACTAACTTTCACAACAATACATGTATCCACTAATAATGGCCACCCTTACCGTGAAGAAGTATTTGCCCCCCCCCCTCCTGATTTCTGGGGGGGGGGGGTTTGTGTGTTTGTTTTTGGGGTTTTTTTGCACTTCTATCACACACAAAGTTTCAAATCTTCAAACCAATTTTAATATCACTTAGAGACAACCCAAGGAAATACAAAATGCAGGGCCCATTTACTTGAATAATGAGAGGTTTCCAGTCTCAGCCCGGAAGCTTGCTGCACCCCCGGCCCAGCGGTCGTGGACCCCGACTCGGGGTGGCGGATTTGGGTGGCCTCCAGAGACTGAGGGCGACGAGCCATTGACTCGAAGAGGCGGGCAAATTAATGAGACTCAGTTCAGTGTCAATGATCGCTGGCGGCGAGCTTTGTGTGCCGCTCACTAAATCATTATTGCCCCTATTTCATCCATGGCACATATGAAACCAAAAATATGGTTCAATATCGTTGTAAAACACAAAATATTGGCTATGAACTGTAGTTGTCATGGCCGGCGGCCAACCAGTGGGTGGCTGTCTCACTGCCTCGAACCCGGAAATTGATTTTTCATCTTATATGTGAAAGCTTCTGTGCAAAATCACTGCCCGACATTCGCCACTCGTGAAATGTTACTGTGCAGTGGAGGCTTGCACATTTCAGTTCATCTGACCCCCATCCAGCCTGTTACATTGGAAAAGCAATGTAACAGGCTGAGGCTGGAGGCTGGGCGGTGTGGTGTAGTGCCATGTGGTGTGGGGCGGGAATTTGTCATGGAAAAGCAGCGTATGGTTCACATGAAGCTTGTCAAAGGGTAACCGCTTCGACCCTTAAATTGCGATTGCTAACCAACAGCATCTACCAAAGACCCTAATGCCGAAGTCTGATTCCATTGTTCATGATCGTTTCAGGCCTCGACAGAGCTTGCTGAGCTGACTTTGAATGAGGTGTGTTGGAGTAGGAAGGGATCTAAAACAGGCAGGATATGACTCTCGGGGAACCGGACTTCCCTACCCGACCTAATGTGTCAGATGAATTCAAATGAGGTGTCTTGTTAAATTTTGATCACCAGTTCCCTGCATTGTAATAGATGCCTCTGCACACAGCTACTTGTCCCGCTACATCTGGCTTGAAACACACCGATGCTTATCTCGCCGGAGCTGTCTTTCTCATCATATCTTACCAAAACCATCATTTTTATTTTGCACATTGGGTTTCCTCTTGGCAGCCCGGTGGTCCAGTGGTTATCGCGTCGATCTCACAGTGCAGAGGTACTGGGCTCAATTCCAGCTCCGGCCTCCCTGTGTGGAGTTTGCATGTTCTCCCCGGGCCTGCGTAGATTTTCTCCGGGTACTCCAGTTTCCTCCCACATTCCAAAAACATGCATGGCAGGATGAACACTCCAAATTGTCCCTAGGTGTGAGTGTGAGCGCGGATGGTTGTTTGTCTCTGTGTGCCCTGCGATTGGCTGGCAACCGGTTCAGGGTGTCCCCCGCCTACTGCCGGAAGACAGCTGGGATAGGCTCCAGCACCCCCCGCGACCCTTGTGAGGATAAAGCGGATCAGAAAATGAATGAATGTTTCCTCTTCAATAAAAGTACCACACAAGAGAAGTACAGTACTTTAAAACAGATGGAGGGATGGCAAACTGGATTCAACAAGGCACCATTAGAGGGTGCCATCATCTGGAATTGTCATCAAAAACAATTCAGTGAATGTGGCATGAATGCAAGGTCGGGTCACATCACAAGGTGGAAGTAGCCTGTTTTGGCTCGACGCAGACTGACTCACGGGCGGCCTCTGGCAAGGGTACACTTGGAGGAAGACTCTTTGGCATCGCTCCACTTCGCCCATTCTGCCGCGGCCCAAACGCCGTCAAACGTCAGCGCCGTAGATCTGAGGCGGCATCGATGTTCCACTTGGAGAAGATGCGCCATGTCACATTCCTGATAGCGTAACCTCTCTCCATGATTGCCTCTGCATGAGACTGACTAAGAGGGGCTTGGCCAGGGCATGACAGACTCTTATTGTTTTGCGGCAAGTCTTCCTCCCAGATATTCGGCCGTTACTCTTCAATCTCTTGTTTTCATTAGTACAACCAATAAACCACTTTAACGATTAAATCGAATGTCATTGTGGGTAAAGTATCATGACAATACGATAATTCTCCGTTTCTCACCCTTGTGGTGATTCCCACCTCTACTAACCAGCGTTAATAGTAAAACGTTAAAACAATAAAACAGGGAATTAGCTGTATCGTAATAGTGTCAATATCATCAGATCCCACTAACAATGTGCGGTTGCTGTGATGGGTCAAAAGCAGAGGTCAAATTTTGTGTGTACCTCTCAAAGATGATTATTATTTTAATGCTTGCCTACAGTGATTTTGTGGTTATCATGTGTACGCTACGTGCTTTGCTTTAAAGGTTAATTATGAGAACAAAGTCATCATTTGAAGAGAAAAAAACACACGATTGCAATGTTATGAAAATAAAAGCATTGTTTCATGACAAAAAAGTTTAAATATGATTGTCACACAAATGAATGTCATTTGGAATAATATAATACAATTATTGAAGGTAATTTAAACTTTATTTTTTCAGAAGGGTGTATCAAACTGGTAGCGCCTCACATTAATCAGTACCTAAGAAGTATCTCTCAGTTTGAAAAAGGTTGGTGACCCCTGCTATATGTACAGTCGGTTTTGCTCCTTTTTCAAATGACGCACCACAATCATTTATTGTAAATTATTTTGCAGATTCCCAAGCTATGGCTCGCTCTTGGTGTCTATTCTTGGGCGGCCATACAGGCTTGCGTGTATCGTCAAGGCGGTGGGCAATAATAGAGCGGATGACATTAACATAAAGTACGGACCCGCACTGTATTAGTGCTCCGATGCGCCTCTAACTCTTACTTTAATAACCGTCGGTTTGGTGTCAGTTGCGTGAATCCTTTTCATTACAGGCTTGGCCAGTTACAGCTTGTTTTTATTGCACCCTGATTGGTCATCGCTATAAAGCCAACGCGTGCAAGCCCGGCACGAGCAGAAGATGATGGAAAATAGCGAAAGTAATTTCCTGTAACTAGCCAAAATAAAGTCTGGTCCGTAGGAGTCAAGGAAAGGGCGTTAGTCATTACCGTAGTATCCACTGACCTTCACCGCTGTTCCCATTGCTTGCTAATATCCTGCCCGCCTTTTCAACCTCTCTTGCTGCTGAATCATCCTTGATCAATTATTCTAATATTTGTGTGGCGCTTTTTTGGTATTGATTTGCGCGTTTACTACGACCGCGGCATATCTTATTTAATCAAGCCCGCCTCTGCATTTAATTAACTTGTTCGGGAGTCCAGGGGCACTTTGTTTTCATAAACCTCCGCCTTATCGATACATGTTCATCCGTGACTTATGTTTATTTGTGCAAGGCTTTTATGGCGTCATTACCAGCAACCGAGATCAGACGACATGGTAAATAACTTTCTGCCTCACACCGGGTACGCTCGCTAGGTCACTTTTTGACCTAAAAAAACGGAACTTCCAAAGTTGAACGCAATCTGGCAAGTTCTCCCGACCTCAAAACAGAAAAAACAAATCCTGTAGGAAATACAAAGTGAATAAATTTACCGTATTTACATAAACCATAACCACCGTGTTGAAAGGCGGAGTGCTATTCCTATATTTAACACACACACTTTTTATTTTTAAACGCGGGCATGGTAAAACGTACGCTAGCTTAAAAAATACGGTTGCATACACGCACGTTAGCCTGTGTTTTTAAAAAGGCAGCGGGAGCAAAATTGAGTTCGGTTGTACTTCATTGAAGTATTTAACAAGTTTTGCTATTTTTTTTTAGTTCTAATTTGTTGGAACATCCTATGCTTGTGTGCTTTTTCTTCATGGACTGTAGCTTCCTCAGATTCAACCCAAAATTGTCCCTCAGTGCGAATGTGAGTGTGAATGGTTGTCGGTGATTGACGAGGCTCTCAGTCAGCAGGGAGAGGCTCCAGCTCGACTGCGACCCTCATAACAAGCGCAATAGAAACTGCTGAGCTTGATTGACTGCGGTCTGCGACATCAAGACATCAGTTTCATTGCTAGTCATTTTACTGATGATCATGCAACCCAAGTGCTGTTTGGCACACAATTGATCAGAAAAAAAATAAATAAATACAATAACAGGGGTGCTGTAGCTCCAGGTCAGGTACCTGGGGACTTTGGATGATAAGAAGAGATTACATTTTTGCACACAGAAGTGCAATTAGTGCCACATAATGGCCATTTCCTCCCTGCTTCAGCACATCTGAGAAATATAGATTTAATCCACCCCCTATGTATTTGCATATACTTTGCCAAGATTAGGAGTCCTTGCCGTGAGTGTTTGCTGCACAGTCGGCGTTATCTGAAGAGCTCTCCCCGAAAGGGGAAAGAGATTAAAACTCTTTGCTGATGCTGTCGGCAGGAAGGGGAAGTGAGGACAAGGCGGGAAGGAAAAGGGGGAATTCCTTGAGTCCTTCACTGTCTTGTTTGTCAGGTGTGGCTCGGCGCAAACTAACAGAAAGGATGCTTAACATTGGAATCTCTCCAAGGGAGGCGTAAGATGTCTTTCTCAGTTGGGTATGACTGGCTGTAGTCTTTAAATTATGCATGCTGCCGTCTCAGCCAGTTTTATCCCCCCCAGCCTCGTCCGAACGTATTTGGACTGAGATGGCAGGAAAAAAAGAGTTTTGTCATCTTGTCGCTGGGTGCAAATTTTCTATAGACATTAACAGGAATAAATGCACATCACTACATCACAGATTTTTTTTGAATGGAATATACAGTCTTGTCAATCAAGCAAAGCCCTATGCTGCAGAAATTGATGGGTTTACCGTGATTTTTAAAAAAAAAAAAAAAATTTACAGCATGCTCACTTGACTTGCTCTTGCCTTGTAGGAAAGGAGAGCCACAGTCACCGAGGCACTTGTCAGCTGTCGATTGAGCCCCGGGAGAACAGTAAAAACGCATAGATAGAATCAGCACACTCAGGCAAGAGCTGCCGTCGGTCATAACTCATGGCCAGACACGAACATGCAGGCTCACTGATGTCACATGCACACACACACTCGCACACGGCTCTTAATTTTTCTTCATCCAGAATTCAGTGAGGCGAAGTAGCAAGTCGCATTATCTTGACTGCAGACACTTTTTCTGTTTAAGTATATGGATACATAAACTTCTTTCTTGCCATATGTCACTACGCTAGGCGCAGGCCCGCCTGTCTTTGCGCTACGTCCAATGTCTGCTGTGGTCCCGAGTGACTTTTATCCTCATTCTTTCATGCACCCTGTAACCTGCTAACATGACAAGCTGTCCACTGTAGTAACCAATGTCCCTGAAAGGGTTAAATAAATGTGATTTCACAAAGGAGACACAAAGGCGATGCATTCATCGGAAGAATAATAAATGGTGAATGGTAATTTTTTTTTTTAGAAGGCCTTCTAGAGCCTAAATATTGAATAGTGCGAGGAAAGCACTGTGCTATTTTCACAATGTTCACATTTATATGTGGAATACGTGAGCAGTGTTTGCACGCCGGCTGTGCTACGCAAATGAATCAATGACAGCTAATGAACAAGACGAGAGTGCTGCTCTGTTTACCACTCGTCTCCCTGAGAGAGCTCTTTCTCCTTCCTTTTTTTGCCAGGGGAAAAAAAAAAAAAAGGAGCCTCCATTGAAAGCCACTGCCTCCGGGCTCAATTAGGCAAAGATTAGGTATAATGCAGATGAGAGCGTGCGCGTGAGTTCCGTGGCGTTGCGGCGCTGATGCGGAAGTGCATGGGCAGAATGGAGAGCGCCGGGATATTGCGACAGCGAGATATGCATGCCGTGCGTTTGGAGATGACAGACAAAAAGACGAATGGTGAGGACTGATAAGCCAAGTTATGCATTCTTGAATTAAATTATCTTAAAAAAAAACTGCAGTATTTGTTTACGGAAAAATATGTCGTTTTTATGGGATGGCTCATTCTGGAAGGACTTGTTGTGAACCGTAGAGTCGCGGGTTCAGTGATGTGCTGTGGGCAAATATGGAAAATAATAAGCCAGTGCACTTGTCAGTGTTTTGGAGCAAGGCAACCAACCCGCATCTTCTCAGAGGTATGCCTCATCTGACATCTGGAAAGAAACCGTGCCCTCAGGAATCAATCAAAAGTAAGTAGGAGTAGAGTGGGAACGTCTCAGGTCAAGCGCGATTGATCTACAAACATAATCACAGGAAATAGAAATAATTTGTCTCAAAGCTCAAACCATTACAATCGTAAAACCTTAATTAGCTCTGCAGGCAGTCTAACGAACGAAGCTTTCATTTTCATGCCTATATTTTCTACCGCGCTTGTCCTCATTAGGGTCTCGGGTGAACTGGAGTCTATCCAGGCTGACTTCGGGGGTAGAGGCAGAGTGCACCATATGATGCAGATGGCACGCAACTTGTATTTCAGCGTCATCCCATGACTAGTGTCCCTTACTTTCATTAAGTACGTGTATGAATGAAATTCATGAATGGATGGTCCAGGATTTTCTCCATCTCAATCCAGAAAAGACAATAAGAAAGGTCCAAGATCAGCGCTCGCTTACACTTCATCTTTGACAAATCAAGTCAGAAATCTTGGCGGAATTATTGACTCGGACCTGACTTTAAAAACCACAACTGAAGCTGCCTATTACCCCCTGTAAACCGGCACTCGAATTAGGGCTTTTCTGTCTCAATCAGAAGCAGAAAAGCTTTTTCATGCTTTTATTTTCAGTAGGCTGGATTACTTTAAGGGTGTCTTTACAGGTCTTAGGAAAAAAATCAATCACGCAGCTGCAGCTCATCTAAATTACTGCCGCCGGATACCTAACAAGCACGAGGAAACCTCACCACATCACACAAATCACTACACTGGCTTCCTGTGAGTCAAAGAATAGATTTTACCATCTTTCCACTCTTTTCATTTCCTTCATGTTTCACTTTTTTTTTAAAGCACCATATTTGGAGATATATTTTTGGGGGGGGGCATGACTATTAATCATCATTTTTCAAGCCAAGGATCCTCTGTAGCTCATTGTCATTTGAGTCTGTCGTTATCGTCACAAACGAGCAAATAAGGCTTGAATCTGACAGCATAAATTGGCTCGGCGGACATCCTCGCTGACCTAAGGTGTCCTGATAAAATAGCGGCGAAAATAAGCATGTCGTGGCCCTTCAGCAGCCTCTAAATTGACGGTCACCTTCACGCCGCGTGGTGAAACAAACAAATCACGACGCAGGTGGAAAGGAGGAGGTCGCTGGGAATGTCACACGGTGTCATTTTAAATATTCAATCCGATTAACATAGCGAGGATGTAACGCGGCGGGGGCAAAAAAAAATGACTCACTCGCCTATCGAGGCGGTCGGCGTCCCGCTGCGAGCGGCGAATAAAATGCCGCTTTTATTTTTCTGCTCTCTTTCAACCTTTCTCCTGCTCCTCCAGTCACCTTGCCTTTGGAGCTTACCACAGCAGTCTCTTCAAACCCTCCTTTTAGTGTGAAGAGTAAAGATTAATGCACAGCCGTGTACAAATCAGCCTCCACGGGGTTGCCGGTGGGCTGTGGGTGAAAGTCTTATAATTAACACCACAACGACCACGGGTCTTTTTTTTTTTTTGGTGCCATACCTTGTTTGACCAGGAAGGAGAAAAAGCCTCTTGCGAGGTAACAGATGCGTTCAATTGGACTGGGACGACTGGGAAGGGCAACAGAATACTCGTTGTTGCTGGAACTAATTGGAGTGGCCGCAAGCGAAGAGCTTCTTGGCAGTCGAACGCCAAAGACCGAAACCAGGAGAAGCATGTCGAAGATGAATGGATGCACGCGTTACCGATTGTAATGCACAGCCAGCCAGTGTGTCCATTTTTGCTTCGATGTTTATTGTGGCCCTTTTCCTCCTGTGGAGTTCAGTTCACCATTTAGCGTTATCCATTGTGGCCAAAATCAGATTAGCAGTCATAGATGTCTAATTCTTGCGAGACCCGCAGACGTATTTCTATCTGAAAGAGTCAAAAAGATATTGTATGCGCAAGATAAATATTGTTCAAGTAACCCTGAGGAACTGTCTCCGTTCATTAAATGCTCAAACTTTTTAGTTTGACATTTACTGGCAGCCTTCGGTTTTCTCCTTCAGGGTGCTTAGCAACCAGTGGAGAGTCAAGGACAGGATTCCGCCAAAGTTGCCAACCAAGGAATATCCGAGCCTGTCACCCTCTTTCCATACATTTATGCATGGTTATTTTTGCACATTGGTTTTGATAAAAATGATTGAGTCTCACACAATTTGCAATCTTTTTTTTTTTTTTTTTTTTTTTTAGCAAAGCCCAGCAGCTTTTGGCAGCCACAGCAATATTGGGTTATTTTTTTCTTTTCCTTTTTGTGGACATTAGAGATGCATTGATCTCAAGTGAACTGTCAGCAAATAAAGATGCACGCTTGTGCTAGCCCCAGTGGAATGCCAATAGTTCAATGTCGTTTGTTCGGAAATGCTCCTATGCGTTTCGAAACAATCATTCTCATAGAAATAATTAATTCTCGGGCCACACTTTACGAACTGGATCTGGAAATGGCGGCAAACTCATGGAAAAAAGGTATACACGTTTATATATTGTTTTTGGTGCTTGTGAAGGCTCTCAGTCGTACAGGAAGGTTCCATTGAAGAAAGGGTTCCGTCAGTCGTCATCTGTACCTGTGGGTAAAAAACAAAAAACAAAAAGGACGTCCTTTTTGTTTTTTGTTTTTTACCCACAGGTACAGATGACGACTGACGGAACCCTTTCTTCATATTGTTTTTGGATCGTATAAATTACAGTTCCATTCATTTTCCTCATGGGAAAGATGATTTGAAATACCGTATTTTCCACACTAAAAGGCGCATTGGATTATGAGGTGCACCTTCAATGAATGGGCTATTTTGTCATTTTTTTCATATATTGTACAGTATATTGCATTATAAGACTCAATCTATAATGCGTCCACTAGATGGAGCTACGCTCAAGGAAATGCCAACAGCAAACTACACTACACCCTGATTTTTATAGCGACGATCAAGATGTCAGTAAAACTTACTGAATAAAGCAGCGACACAGTTCACTTAACCAACAGCAAGTTATAACATTGACTCGTTAACGGTGAACTCTTGCCGCTGCTCTATTTCCGTGTTCAACTACGTAACCGATCGCCTTAAGGGTGAACTCTGCGTTGTAAGCATGTCTCGAGTAAGAAGCCATTTTGGGGTTGACGTATTACCGTAATGACCATACACAAGGTGCATCGGATTTTAAGGTGCGCTGTGAGCTTATAAGAAAATGGAAGGCTTTTAGGTGCGCCTTTTAGTGCAGAAAATACGGTATGCGTTTGTGAGCTACGTGGTCACGGAATGAAATAAACTCTTATCTCCAGGCTCCACTCCTTTGCGTCAACCCGTATATTCATGAATAAAATGCCGGATGCCTCTTTTGTGTATACTGGTTTGAGTTAGCGCACCATCCTTGACTTGTGACATTTAAAAGCTTAATAATTTCAAAAATCAACATTAGTGCATTTTACTCTGGGGTTTTAAAACATTCGTCTTTTCATGCGTCGAGATTTGTTGAGTACGTGGGTGGTAACTGCTAACCTCTATCTGCTCGCAGAAAACGCCGTGTAAGACGATACAGAACAATGCTGTGCAAGGTCAAGGCTGTCTTAGATATTTTTATAGGACGTAAACATGCATTGTACTATTCAAGAAGTTCCCCGGGGATCTTATTCCGGCGCAGTCCTGCCATCAGCCAAACACTGATCGGTTACAGGTAATGTGAGCTATGCAAATGTAAATGTATATTGTCTTTGTGCAGCTATAGACGATACTTCATAATTACCAGTCCCCGCACGGAGAGAAATGGTCTCACATGCTTTTGATCCTCCCGGTAATGATCTTTACCGAGCTTTTAAGCGTCTTTACTAATTATGCGCCAAACCTCCTAAACATTTTTTTTTTTTTTTTTTTAGTTTCTCGTTTTCATCACCGGTGTTTGCCTTTGATGGCTTCCTCTGATTGTGCTTTGGCGCCACGGTGTCATAAAGCGGCAGCCCCGCTGTTCTTTGTGTGTAATGTGTAATGTTCCTCAAATATACAAATTAGAAGGAAGGCTGCAAACTCCGCAGGATGAACTGTGGTCCTTTTTTTTTCCCCCAGTAGTGGATGATGGGAAGGAAAGAAATGGTTGATGAGATTGAATCTGCCTTATTTTGCACATGAACAAGCTCTGATAGGCCATTCAAAGCAGCCCGCAATTTGGAGTACCTGCCGCAAATGAATCCGTCCATCAGCGTCGCGGCTCGCGTGTTAGGAGGGGAGGATTGCTTCTGCCTGTTTAACACGCTGGCGTTTAATTTGGCTTCCTCCTTGTTAAAAGATCCTTGGACACAATCCTATTTTGGTGAATGTCTACATTATTGCTTGGACTTTTGCGTTTAAAGTCTTCAAATGGCCACGATATGTTCATGTGTGTGTGAAGGGTTGGCTATATGTGCCTTGCAATTAACTAGCAACCAGTCCAGGGTGTAGCCGGCCTCTTGCCCAAAGTCAGCTGCGTTAGGCTCCAGCTCACCCGTGACCATAATGAGGACACGTGTTCAAGAAAATGCAAAGTTGGACATGGCAAGCCTCTGTTTGCTTGTGACAAACTTGCCAGTCAGCATTTTAATGCTTCAAACCCGTCGCTTCATGCTAATGTTGACAAGGATGACAGCCAAACGTGACTACAGAGGAACAGACCCGTGATTTTGGATGCACGGACGTCAGTTGTTGGCAGAAATGAAAATGGAACAGTTGAACGGGGCATTCATCCAAAAGTATTGGTACACTGAGGCCTTTCGTTTTGCTGCAAATGGAACATAACCTCAAGATGAATATGAGGCGAGAAACGTTGACTATGTTTACATGCGCTCAGTATTCGGGTTGAGCTCAAAATTCCATTTTCTGCAACATTTGGGAAAACCCGTTTACATGCGTGAGTGGACAGTTATTCCCGTATAGATAATAATAATAATAATAATAATAATACATTTTATTTATAAGCGCCTTTCAAGACACCCAAGGACACTTTACAATAACAAAAAAAAAAAAACACAAAACAATACGGGTTGAGCAGCGGCAGCCAAAATGGTAGTTAACGATCAATTGGGATAACAAAACGGACGAAGTACGGATAACATATACGCACACATTTACGTACGTCTAAAAACACAGTGTGTCATTTTTAGCATAGAGACAGAAAATAACGTGAACATGCGGAACACACGCAGAAATCAGTGTATTCAAGTTAGGGTTGGTTAACGAGTGGCGGCATAAGACGCTCGCTAGTGGCTTCACTCCTCGTGACGATGGTTAAGCGGCATTGCTGCACATACAAATCATTCCTGTACTCAAAAGACCAAGATCTCCTGCAGAATGCAAGCCAATGCCCCATTCAATGGAGGTATTCCAATCCGCGTTTATCCGATCAAATATTAAGGTGAGGAAAGGCGTAACCAAGGGCTCCTATTTAGGGTTTTAACATTTTTTGCACGTATTTGAATGGCCTTTCAAAACCCGAATACTGTACACATTTGTATTTTGGAAGGTTTGTTGACTGCATGCAATCATAGTCACTAAGAGCTCAGCGCTTCTTTTGAGACAATTTTATCACCACATTGTACAACATTTAGAAGAGACCACCCATTTTTTCGTGTGATCAAAATTCTTAGAAAACATGAGTGAAAGGAGAATCGGGGCAAGCGGACTCTTGGTTTATAGAAGACGTATCGCCTTTAACCCAATCTTTAGTTCTCAATCTTCGGTGTCCAGTTGTCCTACCTATGCCTGATGGCTTTGTCCCCTGGGGCTGATCAAAGCCGTTTATCAGCCACACCTGGCAACAACAACATCAACATCATCAACAACAACAACAACCCTCCTGTGCCCACCCCCTTGGGGACACTCCCACCAGAGACATAAATAAGGCAACTCTACACTCTGAAGCCTGCATCCCGCTGAGGGGCCAACGTTTGTTTGCAAATGGAGCGAATTTGCGTCCACGCGAGGGTTCCTTCAAGGTCACAAACGTTTGCCAGGCGTTCTCCGACGGACTTAATGTTTTTACTTGTCGCAAGGACATTGAAAAAGTACAAGCGAACGTTTGCGGCCCTGAATGAGCCCTGGCAAACACTCACCAAAACGTTTGCCGCTCAGTGCTTTAGATTAAGAACTGAAGAGTCCAGGTTCCTCGAGTCAACTGTTTCAGTTGACCATGACGTGGGTGACATTATTTTACCGGCAGGTGTCTTTCATGCTGAATGTCAGCTCAGTTTCAGATTTGGGTTTGGCCTGGTGAGATTACATTTCCAGTCGATCGCGCTTGTTTTTTTGGCTCGGACGTACACAGTAAACGGCGAGAAATTCATCTTTATGAACAGGTACAGTTCGAAATAATGCCCACTCAACTGAACTTAACAAAGGTGGGCTTCAAGTTACTGCGACATTTAGCAGAGCTCGGCGCTACATCTTTGGGGATACATTATTCAAGTCATTCAGTGGTACTTCTATGCATAGCTTCCGAAATGAAAACACTCGGCCATGAGGAGAGCAACGGTTTCATTCTGCTTCCCGGTTGGAACGGTGAACGTTAAGTGCAGCGAGGGAGGCTAATAATCTCTGCCACATTGCACAGGAGATGGTGTGCTACATTAAGACCTTGGTTGTGCTTGTCTAAACCCGTCACCGATCCCTTTTGATTTACGGGAACTTTGAACGGCTTAAGCCCGCTCGGGGGAAGCCGGAGACCATCTTTGCCCGTTTGAAGCCAGATTTACGGCAACTACAGAAATACGGATATTCTCCAGCCGTGCCCGCTTTCGAATTGAGACGACTAGGACGTGTCGGGCAGGTTGGCACGATTCCAAACCCTGCGGGTATTGCTAGGAGCTGATACAGTCCACACATTGACTCCATCTGATGGGATCTCCCGGTGTTATGCAAATTAGCTCCATTGTGAAGTCACGGTGAGCAAATATTCTGACCATCTCGCCCACAGACGCAATGTCAGATATGGGCGGCTCCCGAATGAGATTTTCACCTCAGATAGACTACACTGATCAACAGCAACTTTCAATCAGAGAGGGTTCAATGTGTTTTTGACATTGATTTCAAAAATGCCTTCTTTTCTAGTGCATCGAGTTTTTGAGATATTTTCATTTGGAAGTTGAAGCTATCCTGATTTTACCGTTGTAATCTATAATTTCCGGGGGGGGGGGGACCTGTTGCTGATTCATAAATATTACTAAATATATCACATATTATAATATTCTTAGGGGCGGCCCGGTATCCAGTGGTTAGCACGTCGGCTTCACAGTGCAGAGGTACCGGGTTCGATTCCAGCTCCAGCCTCCCTGTGTGGAGTTTGCATGTTCTCCCCGGGCCTGCGTGGGTTTTCTCCGGGTGCTCCGGTTTCCTCCCACATTCCAAATACATGTTATATGCATACTGATTGAACACTCTAAATTGCCCCTAGGTGTGAGTGTGGGCATGCATGGTTGTTCGTCTCTGTGTGCCCTGCGATTGGCTGGCAACCAATTCAGGGTGTCCCCCGCCTACTGCCCGGAGACAGCTGGGATGGGCTCCAGCACCCCCCGCGACCCTAGTGAGGATAAAGCGGTTCGGAAGATGAATGAATGAATAATATTCTTACTTTCATAGAAGTTCTCTGTCAAAATTTATCAATTGGCTTGCAGTACTCATTTAAACACTTAAACTTAGAAAAGTATATGACATTGCTCTCGTATCCAAAAACTAATGATTGGTATAATCTGGTCGAAATCCAAACATAACACTGTCAAGTGTTAAGAATGAAACCCATTTTACCCACATTTCATTTTGATGGCTTTAAAGTGGCCAAAAGGTATCATTTGATGTAAACAGTATTATTTGTAAACCTGTACGCCTTCTTTTTCCCGTCTCAGCGTGACCGGCGTCTTTCAAAGATCATCTGCTAAATTTCACCACATTTTTTTCTTTTTCAGGTGTTTCAGCCGGGTGGCAGATATGAGAAGAGTCTGGCGGTTTAATCCCACTCCAGCCATCAGAATCCATCAACCTGCTGACTGCGGCGTCCCCGTAGCCTGAGCGCAATTCAAGTCCATCATCATCATCTTCGCCATCATCGTCTTTGCAATGTGAAGCTCCCTCGAGTGTCCGTCAACATACATCACGCGCCACTATGTACTTGTGCTCCCCCCGTTCCTAATTTTCTTTTTTTACATTTTATATATATATTTTTTCCCATTTTCATTTTATCAATGGAAGACCACCACCAGCCAGTGTGAATGCATTACAGTCGGTCCTTTTCAATGCAAAAGACAGATTTCTTTAAAAAAAAAAATCATCAGATCATTTTGAGAAGAGCCGGTCTCTGTCATTGTCCCACGCTCACTAATTAGCCTCTGTCGCCCGGGTAACCGCTATCTGTCAGAGTCTGCTCCACGTCCCCCATCTCCCGTCTCCTGGAAGCGGAGGCGATTGTAATTGAATGCCGGCTAAGCTCCAGCAAACCGCAAATGTTGTATGGGACACACCCCAACAGCCTTCTATAAGGCAGTGTTTTCAATAAACACGAGACAACGGCCGGCGCGGAATGCTTGATCTTGTCGGTGAGTTGTGTGGATGTTTACACGTTTACAAGAGTTTACAAGCCTTCGTTGCTCACCGTTTTAAGTACAAATGATGAATACCAAAATTGTGCCTCTTTGCAGTAAAGTCACACTGAGAAAAATCACTTGGTCAGTTGTGATTGTGTATCCTAACTCGTTAACATTTTCTTTTTTACCTCAATCTTGCAGGTTTACGCTTAGCGATGCTTATTTTTCAAGTGCACTGGAACCACTGAAGTTGAGCACAATGCGTTTACTGACGCTGTTATAACAAGTATGAGGATGAGCTGACATGTTCATAGGTTGACAAAGAAGGAATTATGCCACACTCAAGAATGAATTATTTATTGTTGCTAACTCTGTTTGGTTTCCAGATAAACCCACCATGGTTCCAGAATCAAGCTCTTGAAAAAAAAAAATACTATGAGACATTCTGTAAAAGTGGAACCAATTTGGTAACCGTGGCGTGCTGATGTGTTCGATTTGTTGCACATTATTAGATCAGTGAATTGAGCTAGGCTGGTATATCGCTGCATACTTTCTCCTTGCTTCTTTTGACTTTCCGGATCTACAATATGGCAGTCTTTGGCACATATGCTAGTTGAATCGACTGTGAACTCGCACATTGTCACACGGGCTTGGCAAAGTCGCAAACGGCAGTCCATGCGAAGAAGGCCAAGGTGGTGTCATTGGCAGGAAGGTGATGGCTTAAGTCTTCTGGGATGCAGGACTTATTTTGAGGATCGGGATGAGGGTTTCTATACTACGGGAATCCAAACGCTGCAACACAGATTGCAAGATGCTTGTCACGCGCAGGGGAGACTGTCAAAAAATAAAACACATTCGGCCAAGTTCGACCTTTGCCTCGTAGACACTCTATGAACTTAGTCCCCTGCCCCCCCCCCCCTGCCCCCGCAAACCTTTACTCCAAAAGGAAATAAGAGAAACAATCTGCTTGAGGCTCAAACTGTCCTAAAGTACCAGTAACATTTTTAACTGGCAGACAAGTGTCCAAAGAAACATTTATAGGAAGAGATTAAACACGTCCGTTAAAAAAAAAAAAACTGATTCCTATTAACTTGAATGATTAAAAAAATGTATAGATGAGTAATTTTGCCTTTTTAACATTAGAAAGACAAAGTTAATCACTGTTCATATCATTTCTTAAATAAAAACAAAACAATCACAATGAAGCACACAATCTTAAATGATGACATGGTGTCATATTTTAAGATTTAAATGTTAATCGCAAAAACACAAACACAAAACACAAAAAGTGATGACGTGTCTGACTACAATAGGAGTGAGTTCCTACAGTCCATGAATGCTCAGTGAACTCAAGCATGCGGGACGGATTGAAAATTGTTCTACTTTAGAGGTTCTACCACAATAATAACGGAAGCGTCACAGAAAATGTGAAATAAGTTGAAAGTCCGACAACTGCCAGTTCATGTCCATGTAAGATCTCTGCTGAGTGGACAAACTCACACGCTTCTATTTTCGGTGTAATCTTGCTGTTTGCACACTTTCAATCATCCTAAACACGATGTGAATAATGGATTTGCTCTCTGATTTGTTTGTTTGTCGTTGTAGGCGAAATAGCTACCTTGCATAACTAGAAGAGTAAAGCACTACACACCCTCCCCACCCCCTCTCCCAGAAGTAAACACACACACACACACACATTTTTACGTCCTGGTCCCTAAGCTAAAGCATGGGATGCTGTGTGTACAGTAGCCCTTGACCTTGCCGGGTGTCCTCATGGCCTGCACGCCCGCTGGAAATTAAATTACAGATTAGTGGCTGCAGGCCCAAAGGCGGCTTTGGTCAGCTCTCACTCTTATTCGGGGATTGGTGGTGGGGGATTAGAGGAAGGAAAGTCTTGAAAATGTTTCTCGCCCTTTTTAGCAGATCGCTAGCTGCAAACACCACTGACCCTTGCATGGTGTCAGCTAGACACCAGCGACATACATTTAGTGAGTATAGAGAGAGGTTGGCTGGCTGGTTGGGAAAGGAGAGGCACAGTTGGTTGGGTAAGGAGGCAGGTTGATTGGTTCTATACCGTATTTTCCGGATTATAAATCGCTCCGGAGTATAAATCACACCAGCCATAAAATGCATATATAAAAACATATATATATATATATATATATATATATATATATATATATATATATATATATATATATATATATATATATATATATATATATATATATATATATATATATATATATGTGTATATATATATATATATATATATATATATATATATATGTATATATGTGTGTGTATGTATATATATATATATGTATATGTATATATATATATGTATATGTATATATATATATGTATAAGTCGCACTGGAGTAAAAGTCGCATTTTGGGGGAAATTTGCTTGATAAAATCCAACACCAAGAACAGACATGTCATCTTGAAAGGCAATTTCAAACAAAAATAAAATAGAGAACAACAGGTTGAATAAGAGTACGATATGCTAACCTTACGTGATGCATAAACAACGAACTGAGAACCTGCCTGGCATGTTCACGTAACATTAAGAGGTATTGAAATAACTATAGCATAAAGAATATGCTAACAAGTTGACTAAAGCATCAGTGTCACTCCAAATCCCTAACTCCACCAACTCCGAAGGTAAGAGATGCGGCGCTTCCTCTTCTACGTCGCTTACGTCAGACTCATCCTCGATTTATCAGTGCAGACCCTAGAGCGCTCTCTTTCGGATTAACGTGAAAATAACGTAAAATGATACAATAATGTGTTCATAATTTCATACATACATCGCTCCAGAGTATAAATCGCACCCCCGGCCAAACTATGAAGAAAATGTAGTGTAGTCTGGAAAATAGGGTAGCTAGGAATGTTGGTTAGTCAGTAGGGAGGGTCATTGGTAGGTAAGCTGGTAACGTGGTAGCTAGCCAGGTAAATTGGACTGCAAATAGCAGCACATGCATGAGCTCGGAATAATCATCAATTCAGTTTCATTTATTTATTAATTTATAGAATTTTAGATATTAAGTATACTGTATTTTAATAAATGGTAGAGCTTGATCAGCACGCGGTCTATTGACTGTCGGTTCGTTGATTGTAGTTTCATCTCCAAGACAAACAGAAACTTTGAGGCTGTTCACACCTGATGGGAACATGGTTTCAAGTGTGAACACAAAGCACTTCTCAAGTTAAAATGAGTTTTCAAAGCCATAGCTAACAGAAAGTGAATGTTAATGTTTGGATATCCACGGTGTGAGCTCACTTTGTTTGGGTCCGAGCTGACAAACAGTGTGCACTTCTGGCATGTTGTCATTCCAAACAATTGCTTTTTGGAGGCGGTCTAAAACCGACAAACTGAGCAAACTCAGCAGGCAAGTTTAAGCAAATAGAACAACATGACACCTCGGGCTGGGTCAAACATCCCCCCTCAAATAAATTCTCTTTTGCCATTAGGGAAAAAAAAAATTAAAGTTCATGTATATTACTCACACACTCTTTCAATGCCAGCCATTAAAAAAAACATCAACAAAAAAACTCTTGAGTGCCAGCCAACTCTGAGCATTCTGAGTGATATTTCAAGGCTTTGATTATATTGTTTAGCGTTTTATGATTATGTAATCAGAAACTACCAAATAAAAGATTAGAATTTCTTCTTTCATCACTCAAAAAGTTTGTTTCTATGTTATTCCATTTTTCAAGTCACAATAAAAGGTAAATGGACTGTCACTTATATCGCGCTTTTCTACCGCAGGTACTGAAAGCACTTTATTCTGTTACCTCATTCACAAACTGATGACGCAGCATCAGGAGCAACTGGGGCTTCGGTGTCTTGCTCAAGGACACTTGGACATGGTCACAATGGCCAGGGATCAAACCACCAACCTGAGCCATGACGCCACTTAGCAATAAGCAGTAAAACATGGGTTGGTTTTACTAAAATCACTTATTTCAGGACCAAAAAAACAGCTAATTTTGGGGTGAAAAAGCAACAGTGACTTTTGTGCTATTCTTTGATTTAGTGACACTGCAACTATCTCAATATCTAAAATACCAATGACGCATAGATCCGTGCCATGAGCCATATATATCTATATATATATATATATATATATATATATATATATATATATATATATGGCACAGATCTATGCGCACACACTTCGATATATATATATATATATATATATATATATATATATATATATATATATATATATATATATATATATATATATATATATATATATATATACACAAATATATATATATATATATATATATATATAAACTATTATATAAGGTATATATATATGAGGATTTACATTTGCGGCTGTATCTGTCTCGCCCCAAGTAGGTTGCCCACCCTCCTATAGATAATGGATAGTTGTTCACATAACATCCATGCATCGGCACAGTTTGTTACCCATGTGCCTTTTCTTCTCTAATTCAAAAATAGCATGCACACTTTTGTTGATACCCTCACTTAAAGGAAATGTCGACTGGTGCATTTTTTTTCCAATCCACTCTCGAATGGACAAACAAAACACCTGAGGTCAGCAAGTGGTTCCAAGTACTTTGGACACAGAGTGCATGCATGCTTCCAATGTGACGTGCTAATCGCTGACAGGAAGCCACTGCAATTAAATGAGGGAATAAAGACAAACAGCTCCGGGGACACAAGTGAATACCAATGGGCAAATAGTTTATTCATGGAAACAGTGGATTCTCCATCACAGGCCATTAAAGTGCATGTAAATAAGTTTGGCAATGGCCACTTACATCACGTGTAAACACTGCAAAGAAGGGAGAAAAAAAAAAAGCGGCTCACCGGAAGCGCCCCTTGCATCATTTTTACGATCTGCCCGGGTTTGTTCGCCACTTCAGGAGCGGCGTTTTAACGTTTTTTCCCCCCTCCCCCGAGGAGTTCTGATGGCGTAGTTAGTATGCAGAGGATGGAGCGGCGCATAAAGCAGCCAATGCGACTGTGGTGGAGCGATACTTTTTCGACTGAACTTGCTAATAAGCACGCTGTTTTATGACGCTCTGAAGCAAGCGTTCAGCCTGTGAATTTGCTTTGGAATTCACAGTAAGTTTCCTCATTGGAAAAGCCTCAGAAGCTCCCAGATAAGTGCTGCTAAGGCTCACAAAAAAGGCTCAAAGATGTGATTTCAAATATTCTTTAGGATCAGCTGAAGGTATTCATCTCATGAATGTTCCGAGGGATGACACGTTAGTTTGCCCTGAATTTTCATGCTTACATGCCAAAAGTGAAACATCTATCTGAGAACATACGTTTTCGAGAAAAATTTCACCTTTCAACGGGTAAGTATGGCACTCACGTTGGATATAGATGATATATTCCATGAAATCTACTTGTTAATATTTTCCACAAAGACAGTGGTGCTCGTGTTTTCTAGTTACATGCTTTTACTTACGGTCCGATCCCACTAAGCGGCGAACAATTACGAGTATTTTTCGAAGGTGCCAAATGGTCGCCAGACGCTCGCCTCAGCTTTTCTTGTCAACAAGAAAAAAACACAACTGTCGGAGAACATCTGGCGACCGTTTAGCAAACATTTGTGACCTTGGACGAACTCTGATGAGAGCGCAGCATTCGCAAACACTCGTAATGTTTGGCCGCTCGGTGGTTATTTTTGATTTGTCTCTGCAATTTGAATTCCAAGCATGGAAGCAAGTTGGCCTTTAATACTCGACTAGCGATTGTTTTACATCACCACCAAACCAAATCCGTGAACAATCTGCTGGTACATCGACCAAGAGCGACTAAACTGTGATCCCGAGTCGATGACTTGTGACACTTGAACGAGATCTCATGTATATTTCAAAGCTGAACTCATCGCCGCGGATCAACTTACACCTTTTATCCATTTCTGCACGTGTGCCTTTCAATGAAATAAAAGCCTTTTCTTGTCGTGTCATTAAAGCGTAATCTCTGCATATCCGTGTCACGCCGTGTCAAGACACCGGGTCAAATCGTTGCAAACCTGAGCTGACGATGCAGAGAGAGAGAGGAGTAGAAGCACCTGAAGACAAAAGCTTCGACATGCCTGCGAGTCACATCACTTTGAAATATCATGACCGCGTAAGTGGGCCGCTACGCGGCAGTACGGAGTGCCGGCACTTTTCGGTTTTAGCTTCTAGCGTAGTAGGAGTTTTTTAAGGCATACCAGGCGTGAGTCCACAGTCCCCTCTCGTTCTAGTTTTCGCTTGCACTTTGTGATACTCATAAAACTTCTTCCATAATTCGGGTACCTAAAACTAAAATAATAAGTAAATAATAGCGGACTTTTTTTTTTTTTGCCTTTGCTAAGTGTTTATTTGCCGCGCGAATCGTCATTTAGCCATGTCGAGTAAGCTACTCACACGGCAAAATAAGGCTAACTTCAAAATAGAAGCTTACCAAATACTACATTGTTGACACTGTCCATCATAGCTGATAGCTTAGCTAGCATCCTCCTGTTGCCAACCTCCTCCAGAGTTGCTGCATTGATGTCAATGCAGCAGCCTTTGTCGAGTTTGATTTTGAAAATGGCTCGTATGGTGGCGTGACACCTAGCTTGGCTCGCTCTTTTCGACATTTCGACTACCCTTATCACAGTTTTTACTGCCATTACGTAGTTGCTACAAACATCACCACAACACCATCCGGAAATCCTATCTCATGGCAAATTCAGGATGCTAAGAAACTGCAAGTGGATGACAGTGCATAATGCAGCACAAGTCCCCGCTGTTCTATTTTCATAAGATGTTTATTATTTATCATGTATTTATTTCTTAAATCATTACCATAATGATCTGCTGTTCCCCACTGCCGACGTTCGACTATTCTCAGTCTCCTCATAAAGACAAGACAAGGACAAGCAAGGTCGAGGGCGCCCTTTGAAACTGTTGGCTGCGGTTTGCATCATGTCAGTTTGTTTTGCTACCCAACGGACGCCATCAATCCCTTCATTTACACATCAGAAATGCCAACATGACTCACTTTTCAAACCCCCCTAAAACCTCATTTTTGACAGCAAACGCAAAAAACAATTGTCGTATGGCCACTGGTTCAAAAATCCACAAATGCTAATGACGAACACATGTGGAAACTTGACCAATGAGTGTATGAACAATGACTGAGATACCATTGAATCAGTGCATGGATTTTGTACTTGCTGTAATTATTGACCTGCAAACTGGCCAGCGATCGAATTAGCAATGAGTGCGAAACCAGCTAATGACAGTTTGCTAAAGTCTGCCAATCTATCCTTGACAACAATCAACGCTCAAACAGCTTTCCCTGAAGTTTTTTGAACATTTAACCGACGTTCATGACATCCTTCTCGAGATCCACGCACTGCTAATGTAAAAAGTAAAGCCAAGCATGGGACAACTATGTTACATTGTGAGGCCAAACTGCACTAGTTGACAGCTTTGTACTACTAGTCCTACTTGTGGCATTATAAAATTCCATTACTCAAAATCCAGCACTTCACTAGTAGGACGAGTACTGCACAAATGTCAACTAGTGGACAAGCTTTGCCTGACTACTTTAATGTAGCTGTTCAAACCAAACATGGTGAAGCGGCATTTAGTTGTGAGGCTGCACACAAATGGAGTTAGCTTCCAACAAAAATCAAGTCAGCCCCGAGTGTAAATGTTTTAAAACTTGCTTCCGAATGAGCTCCTTTCAAGCATTTTAAAATACACGTAGCCCGGCCAACAAGATAGCTAGCAATGACCGTACAGGGTTTCTAAAGTGCTGCGCGAGCTTAAAAAGTGATAAAGGGATGTTGTTGTGGGGGGGACACCAGGGAACGCGTCGCCCAACGTGAAGGAAAGAATAGGCAGAGTCTTATTTTAGCAACATGTGCTTAGTCAGGGTCATTGAATGCTGCTGTCCCTAATTAAAGAGTTCTGCTCCACAGAGTAGCAGGAGGTTGCTCCTGAGCACGCACAAAAGCGTCTTATTCTCTCCATCCATCACATCTACTGTAATTACTTTGGTTTACAGTGCGCCAAAAGGCAGCTGTCCGATTAGAACTTATTGGCCAGATAAGTCGTCGGTAATTTTGGGCGGCTCTGGGGCTTCGCGGCTGCTGCGGGATGCAGATGAATCATTTCCTGTGTGAAGTGCGGCAGCCATGTTGGGAGAACGCTGCCTGACAAATGGCCTCCGGGCTGTCAAAATAACCCTTCACAACACCCTTGATGATGTTGTGTTCTTCCACGAGACGTTGTGATGCTAAAAGCTAGCAAAACTTTACATAACACTTAATGTTATGGGATGTGTTATTCCATCATTTTATTGCTTTGGGGAAATTAAGAGAACAATAACCCTCACTGCCTTATTAGACGTATGTCAGCAGTGGGAAAAGGACACTCCCAAAATATCTTGAGTGTAGTTTTTTTCTGCTTGTTGTAAATGTCATACATGAGCATTATGCTCGTGTGAAGATGTCCATTACTGATAGAGAAAATGGATGTGCAATTTCTTAATGGCAAAGCCATACTGTATCTACTTCATAAGTGTTTTTTGCATCGGCAATATGCTTTACATTGATTTTTTTTTTTTGGAGCCCCTTGAATAGCACAGTCCATGGAAATGTACTGCTACTAAAAGCTTACGGCTACTCTTCTAATAATCATAATAATGGTCAGAGGTGAGTGAGATACTGGCCAATGATGACGAAGTTTAGGACTACCGAAGTGTGTAATTATTAATATGTAGAAGTGCAGTGCAGCGGGAAAGGTATGAAGTAGAGTTAATAGTATAAGTATTGTTTTTCCAAGATCATCAAACAAATGTCAATTTGAGACAAACCTAACCCAAGTCAACATAAAATGTCATATTTAAATGGTGGTTTTAATTGTTTTGGAGGTGGGGGGGGGGTATATTCAAATCTCCCTGGCTCTGTGTAGAAAAAGTACTTGCCATTAAACCTGAAAACTGGTGAACCCACACTTCACTGCAGAATTGCTTCATTCAGCAACACAGTTGTTATGTTTATCTTTGTCTGATGTTTACATTTGATGAACTTAGAAGTGGGAAAACTGGAAAAAAGTATGAATTTGAGAATAGGGCAAATAGTTTTTTTCACAGCACTTTATTACACCATGATCTGCTGTAAAAAGATGAGTGTGTTGCACTGGAAATAGCCAATGAAAAAGTCCCAGAAGATGTCAATATTTTCTTTTACGGGGCGTTACGACGGTGAGCGTTCAACTCATAAGACAGGGTACTTCCACAGGCATTTTAGTGATTTTTCATAAAAGTAGGCAGTTAAAAAAAAAAAAAAGTTTGGAAATTGTCGTTTCCTGACAGGCGAGAAGAGAGACGGCGCCTCTGCTGTGATGCTCAAATTGCTGCTAAGTAGGAATGCACATGAAAAGCAAAAAACACATTCATATTCGAACATAATTTCTGAACAAAAAAATTTTTTTGTTTTTTAAAACATGTTAACCCTGTGGCTCAAAGGATGATGTGGCTTATTTTTGGATTTTACACGCGAATGAGCGTCATGCCATCGCTACATTGAGGGCCGACCCAAAATCCAAATCCAAAAATGTCTTGGTCACACGTTTGTCTATTGTGAGTGCAGTAGCACGCGCACACACATGTGCGTGTGTGTATGTATATTGTATAAATATATATGTATATATATACAGTATATGCTCATGGCACGGATCTATGCGCACATGCTTCATATATATATATATATATATATATATATATATATATATATATATATATATATATATATATATATATATATATATATATATATATACACACACACACATAAA
>CAAKHF010015190.1:2165-13392 GCA_901007745.1 Hippocampus kuda
TTCCATTTCAAAAATGACAAAAGTGTGTGCCAATCTCTTGCACAGACCCCCCCCCCCCCACCCAATTCCTGCTTCTGCAATATAAAAGAATGTGTGCCTCCACTGGGCTGATTTTAAAGTAAGGGAAGTAGGGGAGCCGCTTGGATTGGTCGGGAGTTGGCCAAGTTCCATCTCACAGTGGCGTTTGCGCCGCTGTGGGAATGCGCCTTTTCTACTTGCGCTTGTCGAGCAAAATACCAAAACAAAGAAAATTCCACCCATGCGCACAATTAGACGACACTTTACGTTCGACTTGTTCTGGGCATGAAAATAGGGCCCTTTATTTCCTCTTGGCTCAATCTCATTGCTCAGCGGTAATACAGCCAGTGTGGAAAAATATTCACAACAACATCCCGCCATGTTGCGAATATTCCACAATATAAGCTTGATTTAAAACATTTGCGATGCAATGAAGCTGCAACATATGAACTGTGATATTGTGATAGATGACTTTATTCTGTGTCGTCTGTGTTCCTGACAAGATAAAGTGGCTACCACATCTCTGTAATACGATCTGATACATGGGCGAATAAATGTTAACTTTCTTCAATGTTGATGAAGTTACAGCTTTTTCATAGCTGGGATCTCACCTCATCCGCTACCCTCGTGAGGATAAGGCGGTACAATGGGGAAGAGAAAATGAATGGAAGAAAAATCACTTCAATAAATTCACCAAAATCTGCTTTGATAAAAGAGACTTCATTACATATAGTGGGGAAAAAATGTACATATAACATTGCTTAATATGTTAACCAAGATTAAAAATGCTTTAGAATGGCTTTTTAAAATTCAAAATCAAAGAATTGTCCTGCAGCTGATTCAGCCTCTCATGAATTCCCATCCGCTAAATTCAAGCCCTTCCTGACAATTACTACAATCTTCTCATCTTCCCACCACTGCGCCCGCGTTGGCCATTAGTGGGTTAAACCAGCTGGAGAAACAATACAAGTCATTTGTAAAAAGGTTTAGACTCATCCCACTCCCAATCCGCGCTTGTCGTAGTCATTACCCGCCGTTCTTGCCTCGACCCCTGCTGGGCTCCCACAGAGCCAACAAAGTCAACTTTTTTTTTTTTAATACGTAAACGTGTATAACATGCTGCAGCAACATAACAAAACCAACTGAGGATGCTTGATGACTGAGAGCAGTCAAGAGAATGTAGTTCACATTAAAAAAAAAAAAAAAAAAAAAAAAAAAGCATGATGTGCCATTCAACAGAGAGGCAAAGGTGTTCCTCTCTTGCTGAGCTTCACAAGAGAATAGAATTGCAAGAATAATTGTCTGGGGGTTTTAAACCATTTTCTATAGCTCTTATCTTCTTTAGGTTAATCGACCACTTTATTTATCATTTATTGGGAGCAGTTTCTAATATTTTGCTCATTCAATAAGCAAAGCAAAATAGCAGAAACGGCTTTCAGCATGTCGCGGTGCACCTGCACCTTCGACACCAGACAAGCACACAAAGTCAACAAAGCATTTAGAAGCATGTGTTTTATTGAGCACCCCCCCCCCCCCGTCCCACACACACACACATACACAGTTCTAAAACATTAAAACATGTTTTACTTTTGCAATGTCTGTCTATCACATAGAGGAGCATTGCAGGCATACAACCTGCCGGGGCATAAAAATGCCACAAAGAGGATTTTCCTCTTTTGGTGTAACAGCAGAGGTGTCTGAATAAACCGTAAATCTGCTTTACTGTGTTTGTTTTGCCTTTGTGCGGGCTTATTAGCTCAGCACAGACGCTTGACAATCTTAATAGTTGACACTGCAATATACGACATGAAGACCCCGCCGGGTGTGCCACCTCTCATCCATGCGGCCACCATTTGATGTGAGCGGTGACAATAACACCACTGCACACTACAGAGGCTCGTTCCCCTTCAGCTTTTTATCACCCACTGCGTGAGTGTCTGTCTCTGAAGCTTGCACCCGCAACTGTTAATGAAATTGCATTCTGTATGATTGCCGAGCTGTTTTGTCCATCCAGTTCCACAATATAATGACATATGCCACAAGACATACAGTAGGTAGTAGCGGTTGAATCCGGTTTCATGTAGACGTATATCGACAGACCAGCAAAGTGACCCGACATTTTAGTCAGACGACCACAAAAATGAAGCATTCTTCAGTTTCAAATTCACTTGTGCTTTATTGTATTTGTGGATACATTTACTGTGGTTGTCATACTGTATTTCCAAATGCTTCTCACATCCGTACAGCCTTATAGTATACGGGTGTTCAGTGTCATGATGATGATGTGTGCTGTATCACGCAACCTCTTTGATTAATAACGTTTTTGTTAGCAAACAGTAGTTATGATTGGTCTAAAGCACAGGTGTCAAAGTCAAGGCCCGGGGGCCAGATCTGGTCCGGCACATCATTTTATGTGGTCCGCGAAACCAAATCAAACATGTCAACTTACATGATGCTTGCGAAAATCTGTACCAAAATTCATATTCTCAGAAGTAATAAATAAGAGAGATATTGTAAACATTTTCTTGTTGCCAAAACCCCTCACTACAGTACTGTAACATAAACAACAGTTGGATACACCGTTATTCTTGACTTCTTTTATGATTTCAGTCATAACGGCACTCCAAGCGAAACGGTAACTAAAACGTGGCCTGTGGCAAAAATGGGTCCTGGTCTAAAGGTTTTGGCAAGAAAGATGGGATTTCACTTTGCGCCTTGCTCTTGGTCACTGGTACGAATCGTTTTTGACTACCAACAATCAGGATAGCCAAAGCTAACAATGGTAACTGCTACTGTTATCAACAACCAGCTTGTTTTCATACTCTTGGACCCACGCAGATGAATGAAGACCTTGTCGCCATCTTGACCACATTTCGCTTCGAGTTTCAGTCCGACGATGGCAGCAGACGGGCATTCGAAATACATATATATATTTTTTAAATCAGCTTTGGCAAGCATAATTTTGTTCATGACTTCTTGTCATATTTTTTTTTAAATGATAGACACATTTTAAATAGCAGTATTTACACTCTGAAGCTGTGTCGGTCAATGTTTACACAACTCTATTATTAAAACCTTTTAGTCACCAAGAGGAACATGACTCTAATAATTACACCATCAAGCTATTTTTTTTCAGAACATCTCAACACATCTTTCCCAAGCTCAGAAGGAGAATCAAATCCTTCTGAGCTTGAGAAAGAGGCACCCAAAAAAAAAAAAAAAAAAATGGAGCCAGGGTAGGGTGCGTATTGCTCCAACAAAGCAATCTTCTTCTCAGCCAGGAACTGTCAGATGCTCAGGGCATTGTGAGCAGCCCTGCTTGGACTAAAACTAAAATGTAAAATCGGACTCATCTACACATGCAAAATGCAACCAATGTCCTCCGGTGAACTGTGCGTTCGATAATCAAAGCGTCCTGCCAGGAAGATGTTGCGCTTCTGTACGTATGCCAAGCCAAATATGCACACCAATAACATACTGGTGTTCGACTAGCAGTGCCACCGTCGCTGTGGAAACCATTCAGACCAGTGTGAATGCACTCCAAACGATTTGAAGGGTTTGTATCTTTGTGCGAGTACGGCGCAGAAAGAGGAAGGCGGCAGGCTTCGTGCACTTTGTATTGTGGCTCACTGTGGGGGTGTGATACACTGCAGGTTACCTCACTGCTTCACTTTTATGCACAAAAAAATTAAAATAAAATCAGCCCGTACAGATACTGCACATGGAGCACATCTCTTAAAGTTGACTATCGCCAATAGCTGAACAAAAAACATTACAGTAATGAGTTGGTTTATCGCTCCTGAGTGTATGGCTATGCACGTGTAATATGTGTGGCAGAACACAGGCTTGCAGCTTAGGGCAGATTGAAAATAACCCTAATTAAGCGTCACAGCTGTAGTGCGAGAGTGAGACAGGCCGGCGGGAGATAGAGAAGCGAGAGACACCAGAAACACAAAAGCACGGCGCAACATACAAAAATCGTCAAAGTCACGGCAGATCTATCTGAACAAGTTTAATGGAATTGCCCTTGAGATGGTAAAAAGCGAGTTGGCGAATGACTTTTCATTATATCTATATTTTTTAATGTAATCGACAACATTGTGTATCAGAAACACCAACACACTGACAAGCTCCCTATTCAACAGGACTAACATCAGACTACATGAACGCAGACCGATTTTGAGCCGACAGACGACACATGTCGCAGACAGGTTTCGTAGCCGATTTTTGAGTTGCCTTGACGCGTGGCAGCATTTTGTGACAGCATAGCGTGACCCGTCCTACGTCGTCTTTTGATCGGTTCTTCGGCAACAACCAATAGGGAGAGAGTGCCCTCCTACTCCCCACCTATGAGGGGACCGGCCATGGCGCACACCATCACAGTGTGGTGTATAGTGAAAAATGACTTGAACAAAATGGGAATTACTTTTGACCGTTCTGAAGATCGAAACAAATTACATGCACAGAATGCCTTCGTCAACATCATTTCAACAGCCACTCGTCCTGCCCCCCCCAACCGACCAGCGCCAATGGACTGAATCTTCTACGGAAGAACACAACGACCGACAGGGTCCGCTCGGCGACGGACTTGTCCTGCAACATTTCACTCAGCCCTCCGTCACTTGTTTTTTTCTTCATCATCACGGTAAAAATCGGAAACACTTCAAGTATACTGTATCAGGCTACTCCTGCCATTTGCACAACTGCCTACATATTTTTTTTTTTCCAGTTGAGGTCTTGATGAGTGGAATGGGTTCTACATGGAAACAGTCACTCGAGTGTCTTCGGCAATGCGGAAAAAAAACGGACGGCGGGTACGCGCTGGACACAACAACGCAGAGGCAGCATCCTATGGTGCACTTCAATACTATAAAGTAATCGCCGATGAGCAATTTCCTCATTTGCACAACCAAGAAATCTTTCCACAAAGTATTCTGCAACTCCAAGTTAATGAACCACAGAGGCCACATATAAGAAGGGGTTGCTGGAACATAGCGGCACACTTGGGTTGAAAGTTATTGTTATTGTTGTTGTTCGAGGATGAAACAAACAACAAACCCCTGTTCATCGCGGGGGTACATTCGAGACCAGGTAAGAATAGGTTTTCGATCTTTAAATACATTGCAAACATTTGAACACACTCAAATGCATTATTTCCACGACAGGTACACAGGCTCCCTCTAGTGGTTCAGAAAATTCATTTGTCCATAACTTTTAAGTAAAGTGCATTTGCCTTGAACCATTTAGGCGCTTGTTTTTCAATAAAGTATTCAGGTTTGAACTCACCATTTCAAAAGGTTGTTGCTTGAAAATAGAGATAAAGGCAGAATGTAAATAGTGCTTGGTGGATTTTTGCTACTTTGGCACTTCAGCCTGTGAGTATTGGTTGTATTATCTGTCTACATGTGTTGCTCCACCATTTGCATTCACACACACACATACATATATACATACATATAATTTTTTTTTTTTTTTTGTGGGAGAGAGTTCAACAACATGAAACGATTTGTTACCCAGTCTATGGCACTTTGCACAGTTTGTTCGCGTTGAACACATTTTCGCAATAGCCAAGTAGTAATGTTTCTCAAACGGTTCTTGTGATACGGCAGGGGAACACAGTCAAACCCTTTGGAATAAAAGCAGCGCACATTGTAATAGGGCTGTCACCATTTCATATTTTTAGAATTGATTATTCTATCAATTACTCCATCCATTAATTTTAGTTTGCATTAACATGTACTACAAAACCGCTTTCCCCAATTACTCTTTCTTAACCATTAACTGTTGTATATTTGACATGAGTTTAAAAAAAACAAAACCAAAATCGCATGAGAGGGACTGCTGTACTCACCAACCCTTTTTGAAATTGATTCATTTGATTATTGAGAGCTGTTGATTGAATTGATCATCGATTTGTGGTTAATCAAACCCAACACTTCAACAGTTTCATTTTGACTTTACGAGAGATGTTGACAGTCTGGATGCGTCCCAACGGCCTTACTTTAACCGGGTCCACTTTGGACGTTGGAGAACAACCTGTTGCTGCATTGGTCTCCCACTGTGTGCTTTGAGGAAACAAGTGGTGACAATGAGGCACACTTTTCACCTTCAGCAGTACAATAATTAGCACATTCAAAGTCCACATCACGGAGCCTCCCTTGTGTCTCTCTACTGCAGCACATGGAGAGGAAAGTCAATGCATTGTGCAACAAATTCGTTCTTTGGAGGAGGATCACCTGCAGGGCGGAGGCAGTGACACTGCAGAGAAGTTCCAACTGCGCTGTTGCTGAAGCTGCTGCAAGCAGCCTTTTTTAACGCAACTCTAAACTGGCATAATGATGCGGAGCTTTTTTACGACCGGCCACAGCATTAATACAATTGATAATGGTACCAAATGACGTTGTGCTGAGTGCTAGAAAGATACTGAGTGCTCTTTCTAATATTTTAACTTGGACAAGGTTTTAAAAAAAAACAGCTGTAGTGCGAGAGTGAGACAGGCCGGCGGGAGATAGAGAAGCGAGAGACACCAGAAACACAAAAGTGATGTGTTGTTGAAAAATGAAAATATATATATATATATATATATATATATATATATATATATATATATATATATATATATATATATATATATATATATATATATATTGGGAAGGTTTTGATTTCTATAAGGCAAACAAAATATCACACAGCTTTCTTATGTCACTGGTGAAACCACACTACTCGCAAAGGGAGCTTTTGCCACTATTTTGTCAAGAAGTCTCAGTTTGAGAAAATACCTTGGGAACAACACTCAGGTTATCATATTTTGCTTATACAGTATGCAAGTCAAACTATAAGAAACAGCTCCCAGCACAACACACATCCACAGCCACATTACTGAGAGTTATATTCGGAAGACCAAGAAAAACAAAGCACCAGGAAACGGCTGATATTTTATATTTTGGCTACCTTTCATTAGTCTAAATATCAGGGGGAAAAAAAAGCTTTCATGAAGACACAGAAGTGTGGTTCTACCACTATTGTAAATTTAAAATAAATAAAACGTGCTAATATTGTGGCCATATACAATTATTCTGCATTTAACGATTACTTTAGTTGTTTTGGATGGCATTTTTACGTAGCATTAAGTGTGGTGGAGTTAGTAAGAATTCCATTCCATTTTGTTTGTTTACACATGTTGCGGTGACTGAAAAATGTCATATACCATGACGAGAAATCCACATAATACAAAGTAAATTTTGACAGCATCGGACTTGAGCATAACAGTTTGCTGAAGTTGCATTAAAAATGGTGCTTTTGGGTGGCGTCGTGCTAGCATCTCCCTACCTGTTTCTCAAGGGCTTCCTTCCCCGTGGTGGACATTTTGGGTGCGGGTGCGCGCTCGCAGGTGCAGCCTTCCAACAGGTAAATCCCGGCGGGGCGTGCGCTCTGTTCGTTGTCGAAGTAGAAGAGGACATTCTGGTAAAGAGCGAAGAACTTGTCATGCCAGCGGCTGTTCTCAGCGGTCTTCTTGCTTAGGAAGCCGCGTTTGGTGCCCTCTTTACGCGCGACGGCCGACAAGAAGAGCGCGTGGCCCTCGTTGTAACGCACGCTCTTCTGCATCGTAAGAGCGGCTCGGTTGCTCTTTTGAACTTCTTTTTCTTCGATTCAACGCGCGGCCATCTCCGCGGGGAAAGTTTCCTTGCACGGGGAGGGGGCTAGGCGGGGGCTCAAGGGCGCCGAGCCGTGCGTAAAAGTTACCCCGCTGGCGCAAGCACAGCGTCCGCGGAGCTCCTCACGCCCGGAGACGCCGAAGGGGAATCCATGGCGCTCGCTCACAACTTGGGCGATGACATGGAGAAGCCTCGAGTTAGACGAGGGCGGAATGACACAGAAGTGATAAGCTGTAATCGGCTTTTGACTACGGTCAACTGTCGGCACACACGTAACTACGAGCCCCAGCCCCTCCCTCCCTCCCTCCGTCCCTGCGTGGCCGACTCTCTCACCGGGGGGGAGTTAAAGGCGGAGCGTTCATTTCTATGCTGTGCTAATGGCACCGCAGAAACCAAACAGATTTTCTTCCACCTGCACATGTACCAGAAGTGGCAATATTACTCGCACTACACACATATATTTGATTAAAAAGAATCAACTCCTTGACTTGACTCAGTGGTATGTGGGCTCGCTCTAGTGGTATGCAAAAGATTCACGGCCAAAGTACAGTTCCGTTGTATTTAACTTTTTAGCACTCTATACCCATTTGTATGACGTTTTTAACAAATTTGTTTTTAAATTTTTATATCTGTATATTCTAAGTAAACATTTAAATGAATCTTTATTAAAGGTGTTTTTTTTTTTTTTTTACCCCACCTGTATTTAAGTGGGGCGACAGGTGGTCGACTGGTTAGCACGTCCCCCTCACAGTGCAGAGGTGCAGCGTTCGATTCCGCCTCCGGCCTTCCTGTGTGGATGGTTGTTTGTCTCTGTGTGCCCTGCGATTGGCCGGCCACCAGTTCAGGGTGTACCCCGCCGACTGCCCGAAGACAGCTGGGATAGCCTCCAGCACAACCGCGACCCTCGTGAGGAGAAGCAGATTAGAAAATGGATGCATGGATGGATTTAAGCACAGTGTTCATGTTCAAACTGTGCATGTTACAATGCGTTACAAAAATAATAACAACATTTTCTAGGAATAAACCACTGCCTCATTTTGAATGAACTCGTGCTATGCTGCAATGTCCCATCTGTATTCGTAGGGTTAGGGAAGTATAATTAAAAAAAAAAAAAAAAAAAGATTACTAGTGACATTCAGAATGTAGAAACTACGTTGTCTGTGTGCACTGTTTTATTATCCATGTGATGTACACTTCTCGTGTTCAAAAATATATTGCTCAAAGTGTTACAACACACCGACTCTCAATACTATTTCTTAGCTGTCTGTGGTGTTTTTCGTGTTTGCATTAAGCTGTACACACACAATATGGCTTTCTCTCTGTTTTGTTTAGTTTCCGGGAGTGGCAATAAACAGCTTAAAACCTTTTTAAAGAATTGTTCAGTCTATGCCTCCCTGCTGCTTATTGCCAAGTGAGCCGAGTCGAGTTCACTGCCTATACAAGTGTAACCGGTGGTGTCCGACTGCGTTGTGTTTAAGAATAGTGATGACGCACAGCAGGATTTCTTGTGTTAGCTGGCGTTTAATCGTGTCAATCACAAAACCTCACGCTAAAAGCAAAAACAATGTCCTCGCTTCAATTATGGCAGTTACGGCGTGCCCCTACGCAAATGATATGGCATAGCAATGCATTCAAATATTTAAAATTTGTTTCCCCAGCTCTAAAGATGCTTACCTCCCCATGAACATAAAAAAAAAAAAGGGAGGGAAGGGTCAAAGGCATGAGCACAATTTAAGAGAGGCAGTGCCATATTAATTATTGAAGTATGGGAATGGATAAAAAATTTTATTCCACTTGTATTTTGGAAAAACTTGCAAGTCAGGTCACTCTTGCTTATGTTCTGTCCGTGATCCCAGAAAAAAAAAAAAAAGAAGTAATATTTCAGAAACAAAGTTGTTTGGGCGATCAAAAAGTTAATAACCTTTCCTGAACAAGTCGCACATTTTGTTCTTTCAGTTACAATCTGTCGAGAGACGCCGCCACAACTGTGAAGACAAAATAACCAAAATAAAACCAGCCATTCTCAGGCATCCCGGAAGGGCCAAAGACTTCTTGTTTCTCATATTACATCCAATCTGTTGAGCAATAATGAAAAGAGCAAAGGAAGAAATAATAACAACTGGAAATTGCAATGCCCTCCGATATTACATGTGAATGCTGAGAGCTGCGGAAAAAGTTCAATACATTTTTTTTTTGTCAAAAAAAAAATGAAAGTGAAAAAAAAACTAGTGGAAGAACAATAGCAACAGCATTAAAAAAAACGTTTTTTTCTGTCCATCTTGCCCAAGCTGCTCCTATTTATTCTATTTTCTGGTAGTCTGGATGCTTGCATCACCACGGTGCCTTTCATTGGTCAATTTCGTACTACACCCGACTCATTTGGCAGACATGTAAACTGTTAGTGGTGATATCTTCTGTGGTGTGTTAGCCCAAAAAAGTATTACCCCCTTCACATTCAAAGCCACCAAACACAACCAAGATTGAGGAGCTTCTGCGGGAATCAAATAGAAGTGAACTGTGGTGCATGCTAGCTGACCACACTTTCCTTGTGCCTCCTTTTACTCTTTGCATTTCAAAGCACTTTACATGACGCTAAGCGCTGAATTTTGTCTCGGAGCCATGACAATAATCCCAAGTTTAGAACATTTGGGACCTTAAATTTGTTCTGTCACCGTCCAGGACTCAATGTACGTTTCGGCGCATAACGTGAACATTCCGTAACCTAATGATTCTTTCATTTTAAAAGAATAGTACCAGTGGAGGACAGGCTTGACCTCAAAGAGCAAAAAAAAACCCTAGCTGGACAAATGTCTAGGGTACAAAAGCAGTCCCTTAGTGGGTAGTGTATCCGTGCTCTTAAGACGCAGTGATGGAAAAATTCACAAGAGTCACCCTTGGTGCATGTTTAGACTGTTTACTACATGCGACCGTACAGAAAACACACCCTGGAACACTTACAAAAACACACCTGGAGAATTTTGTATCTTGTGTGTTTTGGGTCCTGTTTGTGTATACTTTGCACTGCACGGCTGTCAGGAGCTGGACCGCTGCCACTCAATGAGTGAGGATTTGTCCGAGATGCTCCAAAGCTCCGAGAGGAACTTCTCCTTCCTCCTCCTGGTAGAGACACAAAATGACACCAACCACTCATCGTCACACTAAAGCGCACACACATGCACATATTCCCCTACATGTGTACGCTGTCTTTTGGAGTCCATACATTGACAGCTGTGTGCGGTCAACCTCTGCCTGGCGGCTTTAACCGCCTCCGTGTGTGTCTTGTGTACTCAGCGTGGTCTCATTCCAACAAAGCACAAACATTTCATATAGGAAAGATTACACTGATGAGGACCTATCATTGTGTGTGTGAGTGTGTGTGTGTGTGTGTGTGTGTGTGTGTGTGTGTGTGTGTGTGTGTGTGTGTGTGTGTGTGTGTGTGTTGAACAGACATTTCATATGCTGAGGATTACTTAGGCAGAACCTATGCGCCGATGAACTCCCAGCAGGCCGCCTGCTCCACAGCCTTTATTTGGACGGTGCTTTCCAACCTTTAT
>CAAKHF010015190.1:37934-57814 GCA_901007745.1 Hippocampus kuda
ACAATGATCCTGGAGAAATGCAAGGCTATATATAAACTCACACTCTAGCCCAGGGGTGGGCACGTTACTTTGGTGAATGATCACATTTGGATTCACCCTTTGGTACTCTATAATTTGCCCACCACTGCTCTACCCCAACCAAAATAGGACGGGCAAAAAAAGGTGTGTATATCAACTGTTATTCCAGTCAAAGTTTCAAAAGCCCCTTGCATAAGCACTCTAGTCATGCTTAATTAGACTTATGCATGCTTTGACAGTGACGAGGAAGGCTGCAGCTAAAAACAAACAAAAAAAAAGCCAATAACACTGGATTAAAATAAAGCTAAGAGACTCATTGATCAGGCGCTACCAAACAGTTAGCGTTTCAAAAGGATACCCTCTCCCACCAGCGTGGACTTGGTGTACAGAGCACTGAGTTGCCGGGTAAAGAGAGTGTTCTTATTGGCCCCTGACGCTTTGATGGCGGAAGTCTCGGTCTGCTTGACAACACCCACCTGTGCAGTAAAAGACAACGTTGCACAAATGGGGGCTTGTGAAGTGTAATTTTACTGTCACTTGTCAGCATATTTCGGTGCTGTCAAATTAAAAGTACATCAAGAAAAACAATGACATTACTTTTAGGCTTTAGATTATTTTTTATGTAAAAAAAAAAAAAAATTTTAATATGAACTACTAAACAAAGAAATCCAAATCACAATCATGTAATGACATCAGTCTATACTTCACAGCAGCAGGGAAAGCAGTGGAGCGCCAATATTTTTCTGTACTGCTAAATAAAATTCTTTGCAGTCCAAATTCATACTTTGTGGCCGTGGGACACCAGCCGCCTGACGTGGACGAACAATCGGTGTGTGGGGATGCTGCACGTCATAAAGTTGTGGTCCAGGTGACAGAAGATATTCAGCTCCTTTGCGGCAATCTAACAACACATGCACGTTAAAAATAATTGACGAGCTCGGTTTGAATATATCTGATAATGACTTCTTACCTCAGCATCGTCTCCGAAAAACCTATACTTGTATCCACACTCCACAGCCAACAAGACATCCTTGTGCTGCTGCTTGAGCTGGATGACCTGCTGCTCCAGAGGAGTGTACGCACTCTTTGAGCGTCGACAGGGGGCGCTATTGGTTGATGGAAGACTAACCTCCGTGGCCTTTCCTTCAGCATGTTGTCCTCCTATGCTTGCTGGCTTGGCAAACTGAGAGAAGTTCAACGTCTACAAGTAGAAGATGCAGTGATTATATTTATCAGACAGAACCTAATTTTATATATTTAAAAAAAAAAGGATACCTGCTTTGAACTCTGCTCATCTTCTGACTTCTCTGCGAGTTGGTCATTGATGCATTGACTTTTGACACCATGACTCCCACTGCATCCCTCCTTCGCACAAGTCACAACATCACAGCTCTCGCCACTGGGCTCAGTCGGGCAAGTGAAGCCTTTTAGCCTCTCCAAGGTTGAAGGGCACAAACCCCCTGGGCCTGTGCTGAATGGTGACTTTTGTTCTGAATCGGAAATAAGAATACCTTTGTTGGAATTAGTGTTGTCATGATAACAAAATTCTGACTCAGATAATACACATACTGTATACTGACTGTACTCCATAAAACACCTCGATGCCGATAATGAAATTATGTCAAAAATCTAACACATCAGTAAGAGCAGATGGCAAAATGTTGTATTTTCTATTTATACTCAATGTATGTATATAGTAATAATAACAATATATGTTCAGTGCTTAAGAAGTGCAGTCCACGTGTTCACGTGGCATTTTTCCATGAAAAACTTCCTCCACGACGATGTGAAGGACTCATCACCAATTATTGTAAACGCTTGATTTCAGTTATAGCTGCCAAGGGTGACAGAAATCAGGAATTGGGCAAATACATTTTCAGGGCACTGTACATGTCCCCATTGAGATATGTCTCCATTAGAGTCACCTGCAGAGCTCTGAGTGGATGCAGTCTCAAGGCCTCCATCATCCACCAGCAGAGAGAGCCTGGCTTGTTTGGAAGGTAGCTCAGAGTCATGGTGGTGGGAGATACGCTTCTGTGGGGCGGACAAAAGAAAAACATGGGTGACATACGACAACAGAGATTGGTTATTGGGGCCAGGAAGGCCTTCTATGCTGGCCTAAAGATGATCAGAAGCACTGACCAACATTTACAATGTAAATTCCAATATGGTGGTGCAATGGAAAACTTAACGGATTCCATGGGCTAACTTAGTGATACAGTAAATGTCAACCGAGCTTAAAAAGAGGGAAGGATCTTTTTTTAATGAAATGTTTACTAACTGCCAACGTACGGCTTCTTGTGAATTGAGTTGAGCAGCGTACACTGTATGTTCACTGAAATTGATCTGGATTATTCCCAACGTTCTATTCTCTTCATCTTGCAGTTTTTCTCATTCCCTTCCCGGGCCAGTAGTTCTACCTGATGCACCTTATATTATCCAAGCAATGAGACAGTTTTTTTTTAGTCAGAAGGATTTCGAATTAATTTCACAGGGCCAGATAGCTGTCACACAATTAGTAACGTCAGCATTTCTCAGTCTGTGGACTGTTGGTCAAAGCAAGCCAAGCTTGACCAGCAGAACACATCTGTAGCTATCTGCACACAAATGCATATAATAGCCAGCATTGCTGGTGGTATGACGTATTTTATTTGCTTAAAACGTACGTGGCGTGATAGTAGTGGTGTTAAGAGGTGGATTAAGTAAATCCTCAATGTAGGACCACTTACCAAATGCACGGCCCGCCACAGTGAGACGGGCAAGAGATAAAATCACTCATGTGGCACATGATGGTGAGCTCACCTTGCCTTTCGGGAGAATAAAATTCCTTTTTGGTTTTGGCGTCCCACTGCTCGCCCTTCCGAAGTACCTGCTGATGGACGTCTGAGAGACACGCGACGTTTTCAGAGATTTAGGCATCCTAGCCACCGACTGTTACCTTAACGGACGCTATAAACTTTGATTGTGTTGACAGCCACAGGTTTCATTATCAAAAAATTGCGGGAAGGCTCCGGCAATTTTTCAAAACACAGCGTCGCGCGTGATGTGCTCACAGTCGCGTTGATGACGCAAGCATCAAGCGCACCATATTTTAGTTTCCTGTTAAGGGTTTTCAGATTAAACACGATGTCTGAAAATATACTATTTGTCCCCTTGTATATGCGCAAATAACTTTGACAGAATTTATTTGATTGAGAAGATTTTTTTAAATTTATGTCTGTCAATATAATCGGAAAAAGCTTCGAGTAAATATACGGTGTACATCGTAACTGTCGCCTTTGGCAGCAGTTTTAGTGTTTTTTTCTTGACACAAGGAAAAAAATTAAACATGTTCAAAATTCCTTTACAAGAAAAGTACAGGCGACCGTCTGGCGTTCGTTTGACAAATGTTTGCAAACATGAACAAAGCCTGACAAGAACTTCGCAAATACTCTCCATAGTTAAATATTGTACATTGTTCTGATTGCATCCTTCTAATCAAAACTGATAGAATGTCAGGATGCTAACAATTGATTAGCTGACATAAGATAATGGGTACGGAAAGCTTGGGGGCAAAGCTTTTATGTATTTATTTCATGTCTTACTGCGTGCTAACAATTGAAAACTCTGATGATGCGGAATAATATTGAGGATTAGTCAAATTGTCTCTTTCGGGAGACATACATATGTTGCAGCATTGATTGTGTGTTCTTTTCATTTGAAGAGAAAGTGACCCTGGCAATTCGTGTCATCATGTACGCACATCATAAAGGACTTAACCTGACACATGAACGCTTTGATACTTTATGATCACCTGTAGTGGAATGACTGAACTCTTGACTCTCCCCTCATCTTGATTGTCTTTCAATAAACAGCAGCACAATGAAGATGAAGCTTTGGTTGGGACCTCTGGTCCAAGACATGATTTTCTTCAAGGGTAAGAACTCATTTTTTTCCAAACTTGATAAACCTTGTATGTCAAATAAAAGGAGCAATAGGTTTGTAAGAATTTGTTCAGGTTTTCTGTCACTTTATATATTGTGAACTGACTTCGCCAGAAAGCAGTGAACCGTAAATCAATGGGAAATTTGTGACTGAAAACTTCACTCTTAGAAAAATGCCCATTTCTTTATTAGGTGAGACATCTTGATGAAATCTGAGGTGTCAGGTTAAAGCTCCATCAATTCTCTATTGAATAAAGACAACAAAAAATAATTGAATACATTAAAAATGGCTGGAAATTAAAGGGAAAGTCAAGTAAAACATTTTCTTTACAATATTTTCCATGCACAACCACTAGTCTAAATACAGCATTCCGATCAATATTGCATTTGTGGAATATGAATTAAGCAGCAAAAATCCACCAGTGTTTTTCCATCTCAGGGGGCAGGCATTTTGCCATTTGCTGTCGATTGAAAATGACATCACAAACTGAAGCATGTGAGGCAAAATGAACGGTGCCACAGTCTTCAGTGCGAGAAACTCATCTAGAAAATATTTATGTAATTCTAGTTTATTTTTTGATGCAGATTAGCATTACCAGCTTAATTGCTCCTCATTGTGAAGTCCACCGCATCTTTTGCGGTGGTCCACCGCTTTTTGTGCATGCATTAATATTTCTTGTCTTGGCACCATAGTAAACACACATGAGCAAATAACAAAAGATTCATTTTGGCTATTGGACACATATGGCAAACGTGAACGTAGCAGTTTTCAAGAAAAGGCATTGTGGGTGTGTGCCTTGCCGTCATGACTGCAGGATCAGACAAATATGAAGATGTTCAGCACTAATGGCGCACGCGCCAACATGTTTGAAAGTACAGTAACAATCACATTGTTTTTAAAACTACCAAAATGTGCCAATCTACAATCAGGAGAGATTATTTGCAGAAAGTGAGGAATGGCACCACTGGTGAAGGAATGTTGATGCAGGAACGTTAGTGTAGTGGTTCTCAAACTAGGGTCCTCAAACTTACTTTAAAAAAAAAAAAAAAGAACTACAGTACACTGTTGTATGATTTGGAAAAAGTGCATATCTCTGGGAACAATAAACAAATAAACCCAGCAAAAAAATTGATAAAAGGAATATTTGAATGAATATTTTGATCAGAATATATTCCTTTTATTAAGAGGGTAAAAAGGTGCCTAATATTGGGAGAGTAAAGTTGTATTCTAGAACTTCACAAAGACTATAGTACAACATTAGCTAGGAAGAATACAACTTTATTCCCCCAACATTACAGCTTTTCAGTCTGACAGAATCTGTCTTCGCTCTTTTCAAGGTTGCAACTTTTTACTTGAAAATATACAATTACAGAACTTGAAAAATAACCAACTTTACTCTTAGAAATTCCTCCACACTAAGAAACTAATAGGAATTTGTCATTGTAAAATGACTTTTTTCCCCCTTGGAATTTATTCACGGTTCGGATTAACAAGAAATCCTTGAGGGGGGGAAAAGTCTCCCCTCCGAGGGATGCCTAGACCCATACATTTTGAGAACCCCTATTTAGTGCATTTCCTGTACATTCATAAAAGTATCCACAAACGAGATAACATGTAGAGCGGAATACAAAAAGAAAGTCACATGAAACATTTATGCAAAACAACAGTTAACCTTTCATTTCTCAACTCAACTGTATTTATAGAGCACTTTCAAACAGCCATCGCTGCATACAAAGTGCTGTACATGGAGCAATTAACATCATTCAATCAATGACTTAAGTCAAAGGGTGAACTTAGTACTTGTTCAGTGGCCAACACTGATGATAAAGACACACGTTGGTTAGCTTACAGTGCGGTACGTTAGCATTTAAGGAGATGAAGCCTCCGCCGACCGGGTGGATGACTGTAGCAATGACACGATCGGAGTTTGTTTACTACTGTCTGGAAGGCACATGAGGAAAGGATGGAGCAATACAATTGAATTTCATTTAGTCTTTGGCTGAGACCTGCATGCAGCAGTCCAAATGGAGCGCAGATCAGTGCGAGGCATGTACGGCAGCCATAAGATTCCAGTGCCTGTTGACTTGCATGCTAAATCAGTGTTTCGTACCTATAGTTAAATGTTATCGGCAGATAAGCCACTTTGAACGAAAATCTTTTCTGTTGTTCGTGGAAGTTTTGTTCAACTTGAACTAGTTCACTGCAGTCAACATAGGGCGTGCCTGTCTTTTTGTTTGTGTCTGTTTTTTTTTTGGTTTTTTTAAATTAGAAGTGAACCCTAAATCCAGAATAAGATTAAATTGAATAGGGGGTGTTCAAAAATTCCTACTGATCCAAATGGGATTTTGGGTGCGAATACAAGCTGAAATATTCTTACTCTGTTTTTGTAGAATAAATTTCCCTCAGACTTGTATGCCGAAGAATACAGTATATTACATTTATTAACCCTTTCAGGGACAGCGGTTACTGCAGTGGAAAGCTTATCATGTTATCGGGTTACAGGGTGCATGAAACGGTTAATAATTTTATTTCAGGAGTAAAATTGAATGATCTGTTTAACTAAGGAAGTAGCCGATTTTAGCAGGGGTGGCCAGCATCATTCATGAGGAGATGAAGAAAAATAAATATTTTGTCAAAATGACTTAGGCCATCACTTTAACTCATTCACTCCCAAAGACGTTTTTAAACGTCTTTTCAGACTTGGTCCAGAATTAGCTGGTACTGAATGAGTTAAGGAGGTGACAAAATAGTGAAACTATTATTCTCAACAGCCGTATTGCTGGCAGCGCAGTCATGTCAAAACTGCTGCTTTTATTTGGCACGTGTTCATGGACACATTTACCTGGAAACAGCATGGGAAGGCCCATCCGAATGCTTGCATAAGTTCAGTGCACCCATGTAAAGTAGGCAATTTCATCCAGGTCAACAGGGTAGTCGGTGAGGTACTTGGGACCCTTAACAAAATGTTCTCCCTTGTAGCTTCTCCACCTTCCTGCAGGCAAGTAGATGTCCCGTTCCTGCTTGCCTGGTTCCAACACGGGAGCCACCATCAGGTCATCCCCAATCAGAAACTGGGAGTCGACCTTATAAGCCGCCTCATCGTCGTTGGCGATCCACCAGAGTGGCCTGATGATGGGATCTCCTGTGTTAAGCACCTCGTGGGCCAGCTCTAGAACCCTGGGGGCTACCAGGGTCTCGTGGAGTTTTGTGAACTTTCGCGCTATGTCCACCACCTGGATAAAGATGCGAGTTATCATCATTTTCTTGCAAAGCAGGGTATAATCAATCAATTACCCCTCCGGGATCATAATCTGTGTTTAAAATATAAAAATATGAAAACAAATATGGATCAAAGGAAACACAATGATATGATCATACATATACAGTATTGATACAACCAGCCAAGGACTAGGGCTTTGGAGCTTGTAGGTGATCAAGTCGTAAGTGAGGAGCTTGTAGGTGATCAAGGTGATCAACTTGTAAGTGATTCAAGTCCCGGCCGTGAACATGTCATTAAAAAAAAAAAAAAAAGATCAATTTGCATCTAGTTGTTGGAGAAATGCTACCCTGCTTCCTGACTGCTTTTGAAGTGACCTTGAGCAAGGCAAGAAGTGTGACACGTAGTAGTTACTTTCACACTAACGTGTTGTACTTTTGTGATATATTACCTTAAAAACATCCAAGTGAACGAGTTAAACCACAATGAAAATTAAACTTTGAAAAAAATGGACAAAAACATACCGAATAACAATTTCAGTTGACCCACTAATTCATATCAAGTACAGACTGTACAACAAACACATGTGAAGTAAATCTATTAAGTGTTATACTCACTTCATCGTCATAGAACCATGGTGGTATCGAAAACTGCATAGCAGGCATAAATGCAGACAGCTCCAACCATCTGATGTACAGCTCTCTGTCAGGCAGGTCATACCCGTCTTTTTTCGATCCTAAAGTACAACATAAATATTAGTGATACATCATTTTATATTAAAAGTATAGTGTATCATTTATGTGAGTGAAAAAACGATTCACAACAAACAGCCTGATGAGTCAGCATTTGCCTGTCTGCAATTTTTTTTAAATCTATATTCACTGAAAAACTAGGATGTCCTCTTTTAGTGCCGAAGCCTACGATCTTGAAGCAACACTTTAGCGCCACCTGGAGGAATCTTGATGTTATGTTTAATTCCTTGATGGCATTTCTTCATCTGCATTTGAGATGTTCTGTTTTGTTTTTAAATTATTTGCAGATGCTATTCATGGCAGGGCTTGCTTGCTGTAATGATAATTTCCGCGAAGCCGTAGAGATCTTGTACCTGTCATGTGTTCAGGGTACGCATTCCCGCCGATCATATCGGGCAGTACAAACTGGTACCCCAGGATGCTGATCGTCAGAACTGTGGGAATGATGGACTTGAGGCCGAGCTCGTAGCCCCACACCGAGTCCCTGTCAATGATCCTGTAGAAACAGGAGATGTTCTGACTCTGGTAGCCCACCCTCAGCTCGGCCCGCTCACTAAACGGAATGGCCATCTCTGTGTAGCGGCGGGTGAAGGTGGAGGGGTCCGTCAGCGGGATTAGGGTGCTAAACTGTTGAGGGAGATAGCTTGTCTCTCCTGCATCAAACTTAAAGGAGGTCACGCCATAGTGTGCTTTGAGCTTGGTCAGTTGGCCCGAATACCAGTTGCGGGCATCTGGGTTGGTAAAGTCCAAGATTCCGCCGATGCCGTTCCACCAGCGAACGAGAGCTGGCAGCTCACCACCGGGCTCACGCACAAACAGTCCATCCTGAATGGCAACGCCAAAGTTGATGGAGTCATAGTTGATGAAAGGATGAGTCCAGAGCGTCACTTGAAAGCCATCCTGTCGGAGCGTGTCGAACATACCGCTGGCGTTGGGGAACTTCTGGGGGTCGAAATCAAACTCGCCGTAGTCGGCGGTGTAGCGGTCGTCGAGTTCCAGGTGAGAGCAGGTGAAACCATGTTTGGTGATGTCGGAAGCATACTGCAGTAACTTCTCTTGGGTGACAGACGTCTTGTACAGAGCCCAAGTGGACCACACCGGGTGCTTGAACACCTCAACAGAAGGAACCTTGACCGGCTTTGGGAAGTAGCGGCGCACCTGACGGAGCAAAAACAAGAATGTACTTTTTTCTGCACAACCTTTTTTGGACAAATTGGTTTTCAGCAGTCTGCACATTCGATAGCCATTATCACATCCCAATTACAGAAACCATCCCTGTTGACAATTGCAGTCGATGGTGTCACTCAAACTGTCAGACTGTATGTTGCCAGGTTATGACTGGTTAGCACGTCAACCTCACAATGCAAAGGTCATGGGTTTGACGCTGGGCTACGGCCTTCCTTTGTTGAGCATGTTCTCCCTATGCCTCCGTTTGTTTTCTCTGGGTACTTTGGTTTCCTCCCACATTCCAAAAACATGCATGGTAGTTTAATTGAACACTCTAAACTGTCCCTAGTTGTGATTGTGAGTGCGAATGGTTGTTCATCTATGTGTGCCGTATGATTGGCTGGCAACGTGTTCAGGTGTACCCCGCCTTCTGCTCGAAGACGGCTGGTTAGCACGTCCAGCACCTGTGATCCTCAGGAGGATAAACCTGATCAGATTAATGGATGCATGGATGGTGTCAATACTCACCATGTATTTATGAATTGAGGTGACATCTGAACCCACACACACTCGGTAGCTGAGTTCTGGTGAGGCCTCCTGTCCATCCAGTGGTTTGAATGGAGAATCTTGGTATCGGGCCTGGAAGTGAAGCGTCATGTCCTTCTCAGACCAGCCCAAATGAAACGGCACAGAATCGTTGATTTTAATGGCCACGGCCTTGGACGAGAGCCAGTAGCGTTCTAGAATCCCCCCAAAGGCATTCCGGTTTGAGTAGATGTCGCTCGTGATGAAAGGCTGCGGTTCCTGCTCGCCCTCGATGCTGATCGGCCAGTGCTGGGTGGCCGACTCTGCCCCTCCGTACCAGTGAGAGCCATTACAAGCCATGGCGTGTTCCACAGTGCGCTTGTCTTGCAGAGGCTCCCAGCGCACGCGGTAACACATCACTGTGTCCTTCAGCCGAACCGTGTGGACTAAAAAGTTGATCTTGCCGGCATCTGACTCAGTGCAGCTTAGCATATTTTCCTCATTGGAGCATGAGTCTAAATCCAGTGTGGCGGACCTGCAGATCATTCAAGAGAACTGGTTCAGCACTAAATATGTCATGCAATAAAACTTGAATTAAACAATAGCCACAATAGCCCGTATCTGGCTCACAGTTTCAAGGTTTGAGCTTCGACTCTCCCTGCTGTGTGGAAACTCAGATGTCCTCCCTGCTTGTGAGGGTTTTCTACATTCTCAACTTCTAAATTGTCCACAGGCGTAAATATGAGTGTAAGGTGATGGTTGTAGTAGTGGTTGTTTGCAAATTTGCATTCTTGAAATATATTGGGGGGGGAACTCCCCAAATGTTGCTTCAATGCCTGCATTGTATTGAGCAGATCTAATGCCGTCAGAGTTTTCCTCAACTCCGCTCTGTAGTGAAATTGATATTACCGGTATGTTGTTCCTCAATTGTTGTAGGATTGTTTATTCAACATCAAGTGATAGAAAGGATCACTTGTGATGCTAACGAGGACAAGCTCAATTGAAAATTAATGGATGGATAGCTTCAACACAATAACGGTAAGCGGATGCATTATAGAACACTTTCTGCTCTGAGCGGGAAGATTTGGATTTAGGCCATGACTACAGTAGCCGTGTACTCCCAAAGGGGCTACTAATCATTCGTTCAATGTAGTTTCCATTATCCATTGACCTATTTCGGACACACAGAGTGGACTGTTATTCAATCAACAAATTTGCACGTGTGTGTCTGTTTGTGTGTTGGATTAACTCATGTTATGTATTGCGTGTGTAATGACTTTGTATTTTCATTGAAAGAGAATCTGCAAAGGTTAGATGGAGGCAAATCGACTTTTTTTGTTTGTTGAAAGATGTTTCACATTTAACCCAAAAGGCTTTCTTGGTTGATTTTTTTTTCCCGTGAAAGGGATGTCAGGACATTGTTGTGAAGAGACAATAGAGGTTGCCTCAAATGTCGTTCTGTGTTATGAGGCAGCGTGTCGCTTTCAAACCAGCGATCCTCCTTATCCAGAATTTATGTCCTGACATTCCTCCTTGAAATAATGGTCTCATTCCACAGGGAGCGTGGCTCCAATACATTCTTTTTAATTTTAACTTTTGCAGACTAACCTCGATGACACAGTCTACTTTACAGACACACGGAAAGAGAAGCCCACCTGAAGGTCATGGTGAATATAATAGCGCCTGCTTGGTTCCGAATTACAAAACCATCCTTGTTGAGGTCTAGCAGCTCCGTCTTCATGAGCTGGGCTTTGCGCAGAGATGCCGAGTAGTAGCACCAGGCCACCACGGCAGCCAGAACCAACACACAGCCCAAAACGCTTGCAATGACCAAGGGCCGGGCTTCCTGATTTCCTCGCTTTTTTAGCGGGGAGCCCCCGGTCTCATCGGACAGGTGCTGCTCCCCTGGGGCCACTGGAACGATCTGGTACATACTAAACTTTATGTAAATGAGGAGCTGAAAAGAATGGTGGATAATGATGATTTTCAAAATAGAGCTTCCTCCCAGTAGCAGTCGTGGAATCGGAGGAAGAACGATGAATGGATGTCTACCTTCCTGTCCTTGGTAATGTCTTCATGTTGGATGGTTCCAACCTTGAAGGAAGGCACCCATGTCAATACAGTAGAAGCAATGCAAGAGTCATTTTGCAAAATAATAGTAGATACCCTTGATGGTGTAATGGTACATTTGCGTCATAAGCCTGAACAAATTCACACTACTTCTAGAATCCTCAGAGAATTTGAACATTTTAACCTCCGGTGGGTGCATGTGAAAGGAATTTAATATTCAGAGAGGGGAAATATGAGGAGATTGATGAAGCTCGAAGGTACTGTTGGAGATCGATTTAGTGGTTAGCTTCATCTTAAGTACACTCAGTGTATTTTGAGCTTTTGTTTTTCATTTGATTCCTTTACTTCATGGCCTATGTTTTATCTACATGTGCTTAACTGTAATTACAACTAAAACTGCGTTGGAGACAGGCCACGGCGATTTCATATTTACGTACAGATTCCGGTTACGTCACTGACTTTGGATCGGAACTTCGTCGTAAAACCGAGAACCCCGGCACAGGCTCTTTTAGCTAAAGAGGAAGAGAATGCTGGGAACACTGTGAACGTAATACTTTACTGATTTATGTCGTCGTGGTTCTATTATCACGTCTGGCTTTTTAGGCGGAAACCACACGGTTTCATGACCAATTGGTCAACCCGTCTTCCCTGCCCTTTTGTTGTTGTTGTATTTTATTTTATTTTTTTTACAAGAGGCCCAGATGTAACATAAAATCTATAGTTCGCAAGAGTACGACGCCCCAGCTGTCAACTGTTATAAATTTCTTTTCACGCCAGTCGAATAGCAGTCCAAAGCGGGTGGTGCCGTCTACGAAGGCGTAACTTATAACATGTCATGTAATTATGGTTAAAAGGGAAAACAGAAAAATCTTACTTGTCCCTAATGTCGTTTTACTTCCAGCACAGACCCGCGAAGCGTTGCGCAGGTGCAGCACTGCAGCTCCGTGTGCCCGCCCAACAACATCCAAACTGCGACGCTGATTTGTCCAGGCGCACGTCAATCAAATATGAGTGGATTCGGGGTATTGTAGTTTCGCAGTTAAGATTTTCAAACGATTTGCAACCTGCCTTGTTAAATAACAAATACAGTATATCCATCCTTCCAACAGCTCACAAAATATCAGGAAAGCTGAAATGGTGAAAAAAAAGTTGAACATATACCCCCCAATTAAGTCCAACATAACTCTGTGAAGAATAGCCTCTTTTACACAGACCATGAGGAATTGTAGGCCTATGACAGAAGCCCTGGCATTTTTCATGTATGCATCCTGCGATCAATCTAATCTGTCACACAGAAAAAAAATGGATAAATGCCGCCTGACAACAAAATGTATTTGTCCCCACCAAACAGGGAGAATGCTGCAGTGGTGGACAGTAATACTGATGCTGTGCTGCAACACTGTGAGTGAGGCCTGTCTGCAGTGTGACAAAGAGATCTTTAACACGCACGGAGACTTTTCCTTATCTGCCTCCACTCCACAAAAGCAAATCGAACGGAAACACATTATTGATAATGTCTATCGCAAATACAAGGAAGCAAGCCAGGAAATGAAGGGCATCATAGGTAAGAACTACATTTGCCCCAACATAACATATAAAGTCATGATTTATTTTGAGAAGTTTTCAAATGATTATTTCATTTCGGTTCTCTGGTTTTGTCAAACGTGAGTTTCTGTATTTCATGGTGGTTAATGGCCTGTGTCTCACTGCTTAGATCCGACCACCCTGTACAGAGTCAAAACTGAGTACCTGAGTGAATTTAATCGGTTCTTGGAGGCAGGTTACAGTGGTGAGAACTCACAAGTTCTAATTGTTGCTGTGTATTAGGGAAGACAGTGGAACTTAGAAAATAGAAACTATAGAAAATGGATGGAGGGACGGTTTACTCAATAACAGTGGTTAACTTTTTTTTCTCCCAACAGATGTTAATAATGTTAAAATTCAACCTGAAAATTCTCCTGTGCAGTTAATAATCGTTACATTATTTCCTATCGGAAAATTGCTTTAGAAATTAATAGAGGTCAGCCAACACCCTGAACTGCGTTTGCAACAGTTCCACTGCACACATGGACATGAGCATAGTGAGCATGCTTCGACACTAACCGCTTTTTTCTTCCCCAGGACCTTCTAACAGAGACTTCATTCATATCATTGAACAAGGGAAGAAGATTTTAGTAAAACACTTGAAAAAGTTCATAGCTGATGGTAAATACCTTTAATATGAGAGTGTGCACGACATAATTTAAACATCTAAATGGTGAATCAGATGTGTGCTTTTTGTTTGTTTTTCCCTCAGAATTGTGCCCCAACAAGTGTGGTGAGTTTGATCTTCTCCTTGCAGATGCAAAAAAATCACGTTTGAAGGCCTGGACATAATGTGTGCATACTGTTTGGCACTCAGGGCTCTTGCAGAGACGGGTAATGGATTGCATATCATGCAAGTACAAGATCTACAGCTGTCCATCTCCGTCTGGCAAACTGGATTGTGGTGGTATGTACTCGTGTATGAAGAGTATGTCCTGTTCTCAACATAGGACACGTGGTGACTCTAATTGCACCACGGGGATAAATAAAGTTTTCTGAATCTGAATCTGAATCTGAATCTGATGAGAGTGCAAATAAGTTCCGCGTTGCCTGTCCATGTGAGTGAAAAAGATTAGTCCAATAGCATCCCTTTTGTCATCCTCGGCTCCCTCACCCTTTCTGCAGAACACCAGATTGAGGCTAAAGAGGGAGGACATGCATTACTGGACTGTTTCCAACCATGGCATTCACTTGTTTTCGGAAGCCTATCATACACCTGGACCTCTGACACAAAGGTCTGCCTTTACATCCTCACAAATACAGTATATACTGTATGTATGGACCATCTCACCAAATTAGTACCATTTGCTTTGTAACATTATTAAAATAAATATAAACAAATGGAAATAGTTTCTTTTTCAATTCCAAAACCTACAACTCACATATTGAACGACTGAAAATGTGGATTACATTAGGAAAAAAAAGCATTACAATCTTAATTTGATACATTTTAACTTCTTCTGGGCACAACTGGCACGGTCCGCTGGATTGGCCCAAATACACTGGAATTTCCAATGCTGAAGAGTCAAAGTTGATGAAAAAAAGTTACAAAATAAAATTAAAGAAAGAAAAATGAAAAAGAAAGAAGAAGAATTTCCATAGGATATTATGGAGCACAAGTGATTACAGCACATCTGCCTCACAGTTATAAGCCTGTGTGTTCAACTCTTGCCTTGGGCCTTATGCGTGGCATTTGTCTGTTCTGCCTGAACTTGCTCGGATTTTTTCCTGGGATGACGCATTTGTGTTTGTTCTTTTTTTTGTATTTCAAAACCTGTATGGAAAATAGAATAAATAATCCCTTATAAAAAAATCAACCTGTAATTATAAAACTTTTATTAAACCTTTCGCCACCAAAGTCTGCGGTTTTGTGTAATTTTACAGTTACAGGATATTTCCCAATATTCCCCCTGAAGGGAATATTGGGCACATTTCATCATGACATTCAACTTGCTGTATATTACGTGTCCCACTTTTACACTATTATTACCTATTTTTTGGGCATTATTTTTTTGTGTATTCAGGTCAATGGTCCGAACTCAGGATATAAGATAGTAATGGAGGAGTCTAGCATGGTGTTAAATCAGCTCCACTTGATGGATCAGGGGACGTACCGGTGCTCACTGACGGGCCAAGATGGGACTGAGTTCTACCGAGTTGCAGTGCACTTGACTGGTAAATTGTAAAGTCACACTTCTCGGCAGCTCCTTTAAAATAAATTGCTAGGGTAGATAGAAATGTCATGAACTTCTGCGTGGCAAAAGCCCAAGCATTCTTCGATGTCACAAGTAAATAAATAAATAAACCCTTGCATACCATTTGACCAATGTACTTTTAATGCTGTATTTATCATCCTTCACAGTCACTCAAGCGCCAACCGAAACATACCAATCTAGCGTTCCACTGCCTGCGTTGACTCCTGAAGACGAAGAATCACTTCTTCAACACGACAGAGGCGCGCTGGTTCCGCTCATGGCTGTAGTCACGGCTCTTAGTCTGGCAGGTTGCCTCATCTTCATTGTTGTCATTGGGTAAGTCGCGGAAAAAGATGACAAGCAAGAGCACTGCGGTTTGGTTCACACTTTTTGGCGGCCTTTATAACATAGGTTTTATAACGGCCTTTATAATGGCCCCAAGATGCTATACAGTTGTGGTTTAAATATGAGTGTATGATTGTATGTGTCCTCCCCACAGAAAGATGATGATTCAGCGAAGAAAAACATCGACAACACAGAGAAGCAGGGTGGAGGAAGAAAATAACACATTCACCTCTGTGTGGGCCAGATGGCGTGCACAGTAAATAGTTCTTGTGGGATTGGAAATTTCAAATGTACTTGATGTTTTCTTGTCATGCTGTCATTGCTGGTCCACCCGATTGTATTTTGGTCTCATCCGACCAAAGCACCTTCTTCCACAGGTTTGTGGTGTCCCCTTTGTGGCAAACGAGACTTCTCATTCCTGTCTTTCAACAGTGGCTTTCTTCTCGCCACTCTTCATAAAGTGCACTATTTATAGGAAGTGTAGTTGCTCTAAATTTCTGCTCAACTTTATCCCTGACTTGTCTGATGTGTTCCTTTTGTCATGATGCTGTTTTTTTTATTAATATTCTCTAACAAACAGCCGATAACTTCATAGAGTATGTAAATGTAAACTGAGTAAAATTGAGCTGGTCTATCACGTAAAATTTGTTTGTGATGGTAAAGTCAGAAAATCTGAAAAAGCTTTCGAGAAAATGAACCACCAGCCATATGGGAGGTGAGTGGGCGGCCTGGTCACATGGGCGTTCACGACACGAATTGGATGATCTCAGCATCTGGGTTGCAGTGTTTTTCAGAGATTAACTACTCCTGCCATACAAATAATCCGGGATAATCCCCATGTGGGAAGGAGGTATTCAGAATTTCTATTGTATCTAACATATTCTTGTCAAGAAAATTTGGGGGTTGACTTACGGTTTTAGGAGAAAAATCTACCTATTTTTCTCCATCTCGGGGCTGCCTTGTATTGCCCACTTGCTGTTGACTGATAATGACATCACAGTGCCTCAGGGTTCAGGTGACGACCGTCACGGCTCACATGTTTTCTGGGTTCGGTCGTGTGATCTTCGCAAGAGGAGCCCTTAGGCACTGTGATGTCATTTTCAGAACGATACTTTCAAGACAAGGCGCAATGGCATTATCAAGTGTTGATACTCGGAATCAGCAAGTATTCAAATATAAGTGCTAAATACCAAAAATAAATGATTTTCATGCATCCCTTATAGAGCATTACTTGTTCTCTGTATTGTGTTCCTTGGCATGATAGTCACTCACTTATGAAGCATTTGAGCCAAATGGAAATGAAGAAGTGAGTACTTGCGTAGGTAATTGCTATCATCCATTAACATGCTAAAATCATTGCTCACTTGCTCGGGGGTCTGTGAAATGTTAGTCATTTGGTCTCAGTAATCCATTAACACTCACTGGGAGAACAAAGGCGGTGATGATATGTCTACGTGGGAGAAGGGGTTGTGGTGAGGTGGGGGTGGCAGGATGTGTAGTAGGCAGGGTCCATTTCATTTCCTGTTGGGACTGCTGGGATAGGTGTATGAAGTTTTTGGGCCGGGGGGTATGTCTAATGCAATGTTCCTGCTGCGGTTACAGCAAATGCATACTCAGCTCAGCTGACAGCCATGACGGACAGTGTTTGCGTGGCCAGACATTGCAGCCTCAGCAGCAGGGGAAGCACGTGACAAAAAGTGGGTGAGCAAAGCACTGCTGAGGAACTGCCGGTCTGCCAGCTGGGAGGAAAAACGAGGAGGAGGAAGGAAGTGGGAACATGAAGAAGGCAGTGCGAGTCACTTGTGTGGCCTTTGAGAGAAGGCATGAGAGATAGGCAGGCAAAATAAGTTTCATGTGGTTAACAGATGGGAATTAAATGTGTGGTAGATAATGTAAATAGTAATTCTCCTTTTTACACCAAATAGATCCACAAATGCATTCAACACTGCACTTACTGTGAATATTGGGAAAACGGAAGCACATAAAATTCTAATGTATTGCTAGATACTGTAGATATTGGGGTGGCATGGTTCAGTGGTGTCGTCCCAGCCCAGAGATTGCGGATTTTATCCCAGATCTTCCAAACATGTCGAAATGTCCTTGAGTAAGATGCTGACTACACACCATTGATGACATGTCTAAATTCAGAAGTAAAGTAATTGATAACAAAAAGATAGTGTGATATTGTGCTGGAGTGAATTAGAATGTGTCAATACTTGTAATGGTATTTGTGTTTATGTAATGTTAAATTGTGATTTAACAAAGCTGTTTTTTAAATAAAATATGTATAATCTACATGCCCCTGTACAATATACTAAAACATTGTGACGATGTGAGTTCTGTCGGAGCATGTTGTTTTAATGACGTCTTGCCCTCAGCCAAACGTCATTCGACAGCAACCCACATACGAGATAACCTAAAACGGGCTTGGTTAAAAACAAGACGTGACGTCCATATTAGGACTGACAGGTAAAGTCTAGCCCTCAACCAAACGTCATTCGACAGCAAACCACATACGAGATAACTTAAAACGGGCTTGGTTAAAAACAAGACGTGACGTCCATATTAGGACTGACAGGTAAAGCCATATTTGGAAGTTCCGCCGACAAGTGCCGTTCTCAGAATGGAAACAAGGCGGGGCTTTCACTTTGTTATTAAGTGAAAATCGTTTGAAGTCACTCACTGGAAACTAGGGAACAAATGCTGTGATTGACTGCCTTTAGTTACCTCAGCGACGACTTTTCATAGATTTTTATAACAGTCGACTTAATTTACCTTTTCCGACCATGACGACAGCCGGCGAGCCTTTGGAAATCAACAGCCACGAGTTGGTTCACCTCCTCAGGGAGCGCACCTCCACCGGCTGCGTGGTCCTGGACTGCAGACCCTTCTTGGACTTTTCCCTGGCGCACGTCAGTGAGTCCCGGAACGTCAACTGGAACTCGATGCTGCGACGCAGGTCTAAGGGCGCCGAGGTGGCCCTGGACTGGCTCATCCCGGACAAGGAGCTGCTGGGGAGGCTGCGGCGCGGGGAGCTCAGCCCACCGGCGCCGGTGGTCGCGGTAGTGATGGATGAGGCCAGCCGCTCCGTGGACGAGCTCAAAGCGGAAAGCGTGGCCCACATGCTGCTTGCGGCCCTGCGAAACGAACTCAGCACGCAAATTTACTTCCTGCAAGGTGACAAGAATATTACTTGGAAATGAGCAGCTCAGACTGCTGTTGGCTCAACGATTTATAAATGATGTAATTATTGGGACGCTCAAATAAATCCAAGTACTTCATTTTTTAAGAACAAAAGGTTTGTATTACAGCAGTACTCGTAAACATTTTACACCATGTAGTGATAATAATAATAATAATGATAAACTGGCTCAAAGATTAAATGTAAATTTTGTGTAGTACTTCAAAGTTAAATACAACTGAATTATAGTTAACATATGTATTCGAAGGGATGAAAAAAGTGTAAGCCACTGTATCAATATGCACAGTTTGAAAATTACCAATCTGCTTTCCGTATATATCTGAAAATGTAACTACTTAGCTCATGAAAACGAAGCAGTCTAAATTTAGATTAATTTGGAATGCATTGTACTCAAACTGAACTGTGGTAAACACTGTGCTAGATTGACTTTCACACACCACTAGAGAGACACACTTTGAGATCAATTGTATGACAGAAATTCCTAATGTAAATATTTCATTCACAAAACAAAAAGCATTTTTTTCAGTATGCAGCCCGACCTTAATGTACGGAATCCATTTCCTCCAAAAAGGCCAATTTGTTTTTGTAACATGATTTTTTTTTTTCTAAAAAGGAGACATTTTAATCTCTATGGCATTTAGAGGCCCTGGATCCCAAATGTTTTGAGTATCCCTGTTTTTGTTGTTGTTGTTGTTTTTTTTTTTATCACAATCCCTTCCAGAGGATTTTAAACTGTAACCTCCTTTTTAGGTGGATTTCAAGCATTTTCAGAGGCCTGCCCAGAGCTATGTTACAGCAAAACACTCACCGCAGTTGAACCAGAGCCACCAATCAGCTTGGGCCGGAAGACACCTGCATACGATCAGGTGAGATAGCATATA
>CAAKHF010015193.1:0-17575 GCA_901007745.1 Hippocampus kuda
AGGAAGGCGAGAGGAGTCAAGTGGCGCATTTAAGTGCGCTCAGTTTGGTCGAGAACCGATTTTCGGTCGTAATCCGAGGCATAAAAAAAACTCAATTTTTGGTCGAAAACCGATTTGGTCGAGAACAGAGACGTTCGAAAATCAAGGTTTGACTGTATTTGGTAGTGTCACATCTTTCATCTTAGCTTTTTGTGGTTTGTGTGCGTGTGTTTCGTTGTTTTGTTGTCTTTTCTGTGTTTGGTGGTTTGTGTTTTCTTTACGTGCTTGCGTGAGTATTTTGTTAATTTATACAAATGCATGGCTTTATGAGAAGTAGGAATGGGCGTACCTGGTATTGGCCGATAGAGGCCTTATTTGAAAGGGACAGTGTGGCATTTATTTATTTTTCAATTTTCATTATTAAAAAAAAGACTATTAATTTCAGTAATGTGGAAAAAATGTTATCTCCCAACACCGTAAATTAATTTATTCATTCATTCATTCATTTATCCTCACAAGGGTCGCGGGATTGCTGGAGCCCATCCCAGCCGTCTTCCCCGGCAGACACAGACGAACAACGATCCGCACTCACACTCACACCCAGGGACAATTTAGAGTGTCCAATCAGCCTGCCATGCATGTTTTTGGAATGTGGGAGGAAACCGGAGTACCCGGAGAAAACCCACGCAGGCCCGAGGAGAACATGCACAGGGAGGCCGGAGCTGGAATTGAACCTGGTACCTCCGCACAGTGAGGTCGACGTGCTAACCACTGGATCACCGGGCCCTAAATTAATTTATGTAATTTCTAATTATATTGCATGGGGCGTTGTAATGTTTCGCCGCCATCTTTCTGCTACGAATATCCGAAGAAGACAAACTTGGAGTGTGTAGCTCCTCAACATGATCACTACAGCCCAAGTAACATCTGCCATGCACTTACTCCGTCAGTCGTTTGGGATGACACCTCTGCTGAAGAAATTGGTAATAGGCTTGCAAAGTGTATTCTCTCTGAAACGTGGATGTATGCGCGCACTTCTTAATGCACGCGCTTTGAGCTTATTTTGTTGCATTCTGATGCCTCATCACAAGATGACACTAAATTCGACACACTGTACCTTTAAGTTATCGGGTACTCCTGGAGGGAGCCGATAACAGTCACCGATATTTAAACCAAAAGAGTCAGACCTTGAGTAAGTTGTCATCATCTGCGTCAGAAAGAAAGGTCTTTGTTCACAATTTTTTGATATTGTGTAAAATCAAAAGTACTCCAGCTAGAGGTGAGCGCTCAATGAGTGAATACTCAAATATATTTCCTTTTTGTGTTGCACACTTCGCAACATATACCCTACACATTGAAACGAACCAAATGTATTTGTACCGACTTAGTTTAATATACTCTATCTCATGTTCAGGATGAGCGATGCCTCGCTCCCCTCATGCAAATGGCATCCTTCATGCCTGCCAATGCGGTGGCAACATTTAGGTGAGTAAGTCCGACAAGTGCCGCGATCTGTAGCCTCTGACGCTGAAGTCTTTGTGGGGAACGTCTTGTCCCAGCTACGGCGTGCTGTCTCGTCTGAGGAAGTTGGGACCCGGGGCCCCGCCCTCGGCCTATGGCCAGCTGCTGGACTGCATGTGCAGTTGGGGCAAGACCGCCAGCGTCTTGGAGCTTATCATCGATTGGCTTTCCGAAGCCCTGCCCGAGAATCAAGTGGTCTGTTTGTCAGTCTGTGTGTGTCTGTCATCATGGCAATGGCAACACTCAAACAACTTGTCGCCCACGGTCACTCCACCAGGTAAATGCCAAGCGGAAGGTGACCATCCAGGTGATGGCGCAGGCAAAGCCAGACCTGGCGCTGACCTACTTGGACTATCTGCTCCTTCACCGGTCCACACGAAACAAAGTCCTGGCTCTCAGACAGGGTCCACTCAAGCGTCTCTACACACTTCTAGGAAACTGGAAGGTTTGTTGCAATCATATTTCAACTTCCGATCACATCATGCCTGGTCGACTGGTTAGCATGTCGGCCTTACAGTGCAGAGGTGTAGGCTTTGATTCCGGCTTCGGCCTTCCTGTGTGGAGTTTGCATTGTTCTCCTCGTGCCTGCGCGGTTTCCTCCCACATTCAAAAAACACGTGTGACAGGTTCATTGAACATTCTAAATTGTCCCGAGATGTGAGTGTGAGCGCGGATGGTTGTTGGTCTCTGTGTGCCCTGCGATTGGCTGGCAACCGGTTCAGGTTGTCCCCTGCCAACTGCCCGAAGATAGCTGGGATAGGCTTCAGCACCCCCCCACGACCCTTGTGAGGATAAGTGCATCAGAAAATGGATGGATGGAGATAGATATAGATATATTTACACATTGCCTATACTGACGTCTGTACGGGGTTCCCACGGGTCCTCTAAAGTTCATAAAAATCCATAAAAATCATTGTAAAAATGATATACTTAATTGTCCTTAATTTTCAGGGAAAGCTTCTAAAATCAATAAAAATCCTTAATCTATTTTTATTTGAAAATAAATTGAAGTTTCATATTTTCTAAATTGAAATTTGTCTTCGTGTACTTTTTTTGACAATGAATACAAGTTTTTTTTTCATTTTTCGACCTGTAATACGGGTCGGAAAATAAAAATTTGACATACAGTATGTCAAATAAGGGTTTGTCACGATGCGAGGTGGTGGTGGACCCCAAAAAGCAGGCAGGAGAGAGGTCTGTCACGATGCGAGGTGGTGGTGGACCCCAAAAAGCAGGCAGGAGAGAGGAGCAGGGTGGATTTGAAGAAGTGTATTTAAAACAAAGAAAACTAAATCCAAAACAAAGTCCAAAGTAACAAACAAAAACCATGACTGAAGATAAAACATAACCGTAACCAAAACATGACTGAAACAAACCTAAATGCAGCAAACAACCAAACATGACAGTTGCTAGAGCAAGCAATGACCCGACAGTGAGTGGTCGGGCTGGGAGTCCTTTTATAGCCCTAATTACCAACAGGTGTGCAGCTGTAGGGGAAAAGCCCCACAGTGCCACCTGTTGGTCACGAACCGAAACGTGACAGGGTTAGCTGATTGTTCCTAAAAATAAAGATGTGCCCTTCCTTTTGCAGCGATGATTTGAACACAAGCTCAGTGACATGTGGCTTTCTGTTCAGCCCACATATTGCTGAGCGGGCATTAAATCCACCGTGAATCCCCTGCTGAATGTAGAAAAAGTCCATAAAAAATGGCTAAATTAGCCCTCAAAAGTCCTTAAACGGTCCATCAATAAAAAGCAAGTGGAAGAGTGGGAACTCTGGTGTCGATTTGGTCTCGAAACAGAATCTGCTGTATATCCATATTTCCATCACTTTGTCACGCCTTGTTTTGCATCAGCGTTAACTCTCGCTACTTCCTGTGTTGTCACTGTATAGTCGCAGCTGTACTCTCACCTCAGCTCTTCCTCTGGTGGCCCAGCCGGCGCAGAACTAGCCCTCAAAGCCTTCACCTCCCATGGTTGTCTTAGCGTGCACTTGCAACACGACGTAAGTCTCATCCGTCTGCTTTAAGTCACGGAAAGGAAAGCCTTCTTTTGTAAACGAAGGGCACCCCTACCTAGCTGTCCGAAGGCCGCGAGTACCTGCAGTCCCTGGAACACACGGCCGCATGGGTGGGCGAGTGCGTGCTGCCCTTCCTGGCCAACGGTCCTCAGGAAGATGCCGGTGAGGAGGCGGAGGGTTTGAGAGCTTTCGCGGCGGAAATAACTAAGGTGAGCGCCATGTGGTCTCAGGTGACCTTCTTCATCGGAAACGTTTTATATACCCTGGAACTATTGAGTTCAATCAAACGCTGTTGTACATTTGTGTGTCAAAGCCCCCACTGTAACTGTACAATCAGAGAACATGTCGAAACGCAATTTGGAACTGGAAAGTGACTTCTGGTTTTCATTCATCCATCAGACCTTCCTGACGGTGTGCAGAGATGCGGTGCTCTGTTTGGATGACAGAAGCTTGAAGGATCACGTCCTGCACCTGTGCTTGCTTGTCATACTCTCAGGTGATGGTTATATATTTAAGTATCGTATTTTCCGGACTATAAGTCGCAGTTTTTTTTCATAGTTTGGCCGGGGGTGCGACTTATACTCTGGAGCGACTTATGGTGTGAAATAATTAATACATTCTATCATTTGACATGTTATTTTCACATTAAACCACAAGAAGGGGCTCTAGGCCTGTGTTGATGCTTTCCACATTGACCAAAAAAAACCTAGGATGACTCTGACGTCAGCGAAGTAGAAGAGGAAGCACCGCTACCTCCGAAGTTGGCAGAGTTGCTTAAAAGTGACACCGAGGATGAAGATTTCATTGGATTTAGTAATTTGGAGTGACACTGATGGTTTGGTTAACTTGTTAGCATGATCTTTATGCTACAGTTATCTGAATAACTCTTAATATGTTACGTGAACATAATGGGCACATTCTCAGTTCATTGTTTATGCGTCATGTAACGTTAGCATATCGTACTCTTTTTCAGCCTGTTTTTTTATTTTTATTTGCCTTCAAAAATGACATGTCTGTTCTTGGTGTTGGATTTTATCACATAAATTTCCCCCCAAAATGTGACTTATACTCCAGTGCGACTTATGTACCCTCTGCACCTCTCTTACACTCTGTGTGTTACAGAAGCGGGATACCTGTGCATTTCCGCCGTGCTGCTGGTTCTGAAAGCGTTGATGGCAAGTTCCTCCCCGGTCGACCGCAAACCGGCTGGAGACGAGCGGGATGCCGCCACCAGGTGTCTGGTAGCGATAGCCAACATATTCCAGAAGGTGATCGAACTCTTGGCTCGCCGACTTAAGAAAAAGCCGGAAGAGAGTAAAGAGGTACACTGACATTTGTATTCGCGATTTGTTATCCTGCACCGTACCGTTTCATCTCTCACCTCCAGAAATTGTCAAATCGAGCCACCTCCTATGTTGTTGTTGTTGTTGTGGTTGGTTCTCAGCTGTGTCAGTCTGCTTTGAGCGGTCTCGCCGACTTCCTGCAAGAGGCTCAAGTCTGTAACATCGGCGGCGTCTTTGACACCCTCTTCGCAATAGTCATCGTGGAGACAAGATACGCTCTCCAGAAGGTATGTTGAAGCCCCTCAAAAGGAGATTTGTCATCACAATAATCAACTATATTCCCATAGGGATGCAAATATGATGAATTGATCGAAATACTGTACATCAATTGTGATATACTGTAGATGGGTACGGCATTAGATTAATGAACATAGACTGTAAATAGATGGAACATACAGTGGATAGGTGGTTTGATGGGTACCTTGATCGAGGGCTCGGTACTATGAAGTGAATGATGGTCTGTCCACCCAACCCACAAGATGACACACCCCGAAGAAGTGATGACTCCAGAGACCGTGCAGGACTTGCCTGCGCTTTCCGGCACCCTCCTGTCTGCCATCCTCAAGTCGCAGCCTGTTACCAGGTAGGAAAGACCTTGACAGAGATCAACTTTATCTTTTGGCATTATTGCTTCCTACCAAGCACAATTTTGTTTCTTTGTTTGTAGGATAACATGAAAACAGCTTGACAAACAAAAATGTATCAGAGTGATACTGTTAGGTGGTAGTGTCAATTAACAACAAAAAAAGAACAATAAAAAAAAACTCTGATTCTGTATCCAACGGTGCTTGCGTGTTGCCTTCAGGGCTTTTTTGGCTGAGGTTCTCTCCTCGTTGGACTCTGACACCTTCAGCACTCTGACTGAGCTGGCTGCTGTTGTCCACCTCCTGGCGGTCCTGCGACACGGTGGGTCGAATTTTTTGTTCTAATTACTCTGTCATATAAAAAAAATATTAACATATTTAAGTGTAAAATTTCATCTTTTTGCAGTGGCACAGGCCAGTACGTACTTGAAGAGAGCCGCCATAACCGTGCAGCAGCAGATAAACGCACATGCAAATGTGGAGGGTGATGTCAAAGGGTAGGATCACATCAAATAAGAGCAAATTATGAAATATTTGGTTTGTGAAGCAAAAATGTTGTCTTTGTCTTTGCAGGGTCATTTATCAGTCTTCTGTGATGACGCTGAATGAAATCTTGACACTCTGGGCGGACTGAAAGAAAAAAAAATGGCACGTTAGAGTGCCTCCGTTTTTGTATTTCTTATATTAAAAACATTTATTTGCATGGATACATAAACTGTTTGTGTGTTTAAGAATCGAGAATGAATCTTACACTGCACTTGATGCGGATTTGTTAATGTCTTCAGGGATGATATTCATATGTTGTTATCCTACTATACAGGATTTTTCTAAAATGGCTGCTTCCAGTTAAAATGGCAAACTTCCTGTTCAATTGTGGCAATGGGTTTTTGAAACTAGATTACTTAGTGAATAATTAACGCAGATAATAACGCTGTTGTACTTTAACACCTTTATTCCCAGCACTGATCGTTTCATAAATCGATTGGTTGATCGATGGGGAGTAGATAGCTTTATGGTGGGTATGCAGATAGATGTAATTAGATGGGTAGCAAGATTAACAGATGGGTTCAGTGTATACCGTAGTTAGATGAGTAGGTAGATTGGTAAATGGGCATGTAATTAGGTTTGTAGTTAGATGGATGGGTAGGTTGGAAGATTGTTAGTTAGATGGTAGGTTGACAACTGTGAGCTACATTGGGGAGACAGATGTATCGATTGGTATGGGAAGTAAATGGTTGAGTAGGTAGGTAGATCGTTACATCCAGTATGTAGGTAGGTAGTTAGATGCTAGGTACTTAAATAACTGATTAGAAAGACCGGTTGATGGATAGATAGATAGATAGATAGATAGATAGATAGATAGATAGATAGATAGATAGATAGATAGATAGATAGATAGATAGATAGATAGATAGATAGATAGATAGATAGATAGGCACATAAATAAATGGGAAGGTGAACTGGTTGGTAGATAGGAGGTAAATTGGATTGGATAAACTTTATTTTCAAATGTACTGTATGTGTAACATACAGCACAGATGAAATTTCTTCCCTCTCAACATAAAACAAATCACTCGATATGTAGATAGGCAGTTTAAATTCCATAGCGGGATCCATTCCTTAATCCCCATTTGGGTGGCCCTCCCTCTTCATGCCCCCTCTCCCCTCATTGCATCGATGCGGCCCTGCCTGAGCTCCTCGCGCACGTTTCCCCTCCACGACTCTGTGACGTCACGTTTAGGAGGGGCTCCTTCGTCTGACTCGATCGCTGTTCTCGGTGCTGAAAACCACGGCCGGCCTCTGCTCTGCTGAACCCCCAGTCCCCCCCTACACACACCAAATTTGCAGCCATTTTAGTTTCTTCCGACACCCCATGCCCTCAAACCAAGCGAGCGACATGCCCCTCTAGCCCCAGCGACTCCTCCGGGGCTGCTCCCACCTGGCGTTGGCCGCAGTCATGCGCTCATAAACCGGGCATGGATTGAGCTAAACGGCGGGATGGAGTCTCCGTGGTGTCCCGTGTTCGTCTTCGCATTGGCCGTCTGCCTCTGCTGCTTCGCACCTGCACGAGCCGACGGAAGCTATGGTGAGCACGTCTTTCTCGCTTTTCAATTTTATCTTCAAATTATCACATGCGTCCTCATCTTGAAAGCCAGAAATGAAAAAAGTTGACACCGTTTATGTTCCACGCTGGCATTTGCTGCATGTTTCCTCTCCAAAACCAAAAGAAGTGTTCTAATAGTTTTTGTGTTGCAAGGTGAAATCCATACATCGCCACAAGAAAGTTACATAATATGCAACAAGGCCCAGTTAGCATCATAATAAGCTCTCCCACTGGTCACATTATTAGGTAGTAGATTTGCACTATCTGGATATAATACAGTTCAAAAGATAATGGGCTGTTTTGAGGTACACCTTTAACAGTACGCCTTTTGTGCTATTTTCCGCTGGGAAATTTTAAGAGAGCTGTGTCTAATATTTTGGTTGGTGGACAAAGTATGGGGAAGTTCTAATTTATGCATAGACGTAACACAATGTATATGTATGTAAATATAAATATTCCGTGTATATGTTAGGGCTACGCGATAATTAAATATCAATATGTGTCGCATTAGACACCTGACCGATATCATTAAAAAATGCCTTCGATAAAATATTTGATTAATAAAAATCGGAACCCTAACACGAAGAAGAAACGTTCAACCAACGACGAAGAAGCAGCTAGACAAACGAAGAAGCAGCGAAACCACCGAAGAAAAGAAAAAACAGCGAAATCAACGAAGGGCCAGTGCTTCCCGCGCCCGCCGAATTTAGGCGGAACGAAGGTGAGCTGCAACTCTGTTCAATTAAATGTCTTCTCAGTATAAATTATTCAGGAAGATGATTCTGTGATACTATCACACATTTCAACATCTCCGGGAGGATACGCGCTGTCGCAAAAAAAAAAAAAAAGGAGTCCCCTGTCTTCGACGCTACTGTTAGCCATGCCCGACCGTTGTAGTCGTACTCAAGTCACAATCAGGCAAGTAAAATATAAATGCCCTATGGCTATAATGAGCCCGCTAAAAAGATAAAATACTGCTAAAACGGCTGGTCAATGGCAATATGTGCATTTTAAAGAGTGTAGCATTTCGATACACTTATATGATGTGTGAACAAGTTGGCCAAACAAGCTCTTTTGCCCAGACTTGTTAACTTTTTTTTTTACACTATCTGGGCATCCGGAGGAGTTTTATAAATTCATGTAAATGTCTGGCTTTAACTGTTTTTCCACAGGACCAGTTACAATGTGCTCAATTTGACTTTTTTTTGGGGGGGGGGGGGTGCTACAAATTTCAGGCGGGATCCACGTGTTGTTCCAGGCGTGTGTAACGTCGTAGACTCGGGATGAGAACCCGGAAGAGAAAGCAAGGGTAGTAGAAAAAAGCAATTATTGAAGTGAAAAATTGAAGTGACAGTTTTTATTCATTAAATTCACATCTCTGTTATTACAGTGAAAATATAGAAATGTTTTGGATTGTAATTAACTACAACTTAAACTTTTTGAAAGGAGTGTGGCATCCATTTTGATAGCAGGTAGCCTAATGCCTCTTGATTGATGCGTGACCATAATCATATTCAAAAGCATACACTATATGTACTGAACACATGGTATTTATAAATCCACTTCACTATTTATTGACATCCACTGCATCCCATTCAAGGATAGACACATTATGGTTTTAACACACTCATTATGGAGCCACAGCTCAAATTTGAGGGATGATTAATGCAGACGGCTTCATATTGAAGATCCGGTGTATATTTAGAAGCATCCTGTGCATATGTACGTCAGTAGCACAGCATGGGAAAGGAACTTCAGTGTGTGGCGCATAAATTTTATCAGCAGGCAGAAAATGCTTTATGATTTCTGCAGATGAATGGCTTTGAGACATAAAACGGTGGCAGCCGTTATAAATTCTCTTCGTGGCAGTTGTATGCATTTGGTTTTGAATGAGAGCATGAAACAAATCCTTAGAGGGCACTTATGCTAGTCGTGGTTGTTGATGGATGGATGGAAAGACATAGTATGTAGTTAGTGGTCGCAACGCGCGTCTTTGTTGACTGTCTCCTTCTTTTTTGTGGATTCATAACTAGTCATACAACGTAACATACCCGTAATGGGAGCCTCAAAACGCGATCCAGGTATAGTTCATATCGCTGGGAGTCCACACATCACATCGCCATGTAATGCCCCAATGCACACACAACAAATGGAATATGTGCGGCGGTGAGTGGTGATTATGATTAAAGCACCGTTACAGTACAATGTGAATCTAATTATTTTTCAATTGATCGCCGACTTTGTTAAAGTTGATGGCTGTCCGTAAGTTCTAATAAAAAAAAATGCATTGCTTTCACTGAGCCCATACTAATATTGTTAGTGTGTTGTTATTGAGATATATAGCAAAAATATCGAGGTATTACATTTTAGCCATATCGCTTAGGCCTAATTTGTTTGCCATAAACACACAGAGAGTGTGAGCGACCAGCAGTTCGCGAAGGGAGTGCCAGTGGCTCCCTTGGCATTAACTCAGTCAGCTCTCCCAGTGATCTCGCTGCCTGTCAATGGTATCAAATGAGTTAACAAAAAAAAAAAGAGAATTGACTGTAGATAATTAAACGGATGGGTACCATTTTTACTGTTATCAGATGAGTTGGTCCTAATCTGAATAGATTGATAGGTTGCTAAAATATATAAAAGTGCCGGTAGAGAGCTGGGACGATAACACAAATTTCAGCGTGTTCCTTCCTGGTCTGGCTGGTGTGACAACAGAAGGAGTGTGAAGAAGTTCAATTAGACCTGCTCGGAGACGCTGTTGGCAAAATAATGCTGAGCGCTCCTGGCGCCTTTGTCGAAGCACAGATCTCGCCTCCCCGGAGCCTGGGGTGTGAAAATAGCTTTATGCATTTAGACAAGGGCTTTCTGTTGAGTCATTGGGTTCTGAAAAAGAGAGCAGGACCAAAAAGACGTCAAAACATGGGTGGTGGTGCTCATGTAGCTTCCGTTCTGAGAGCTAATCCACATGTGGAAATGAATGCCGTCATGTCTGCTTCCTTTCAGGATGATTAATACCCGACACCACTTGTCATTGCAGCGGGGGGAATGCACAGCTGAAGGTGGCAGATGCAAACCCAAAGGCGGCATGGTTTTGCCCGTTGTCCGTCATTCAATTCAGGGCCAGATGATTTCTAGTTGCGCCGTTGCCGTGGCGATGCAGCCATCTTTAATTCATGGCCTGGCTGTTGCCGGGCGGACAGGCATGTCGCCAGGAATTGGCAGAGAGCGACCTGCATGGGAATTCTGGAAGACAGTCGGCGTTGAATGCGTCAGGCTCGGTTGCACCTGCACTCTCGGTTGGGTTGCATGCGCGTTCACGAGAATCTCAAAATTTGAATTTGCTTCTCTTTTCCCTCCATGTGTCCAAAATTGAGCACAGAAAGGCACAGAGAAAATTTGTAGATACTTGCTTTTGACTGGACAACAAAAATGTTACTACTGGATGTTTTTTATTAATTAATTATTATTAATTAATCCTTGAGTTTTTTAAAAAAAATTATTGTTAAAAACACACACATCCAAATTTGGAGATACTTTAAGTTTCAACCAATGATGACAATGTCACTTAAGTGTTTTCCTAAAACAAATATTCATCCTCAACGTGCTTTTTATTGCACAACACAGATGACTTCCAAACTTGCAGAAACAGTGAAACTTTGCCATTTCTCTGTTTATTTTTGGGGGGAGGGGGGCAACTTGTAAAATTTGGAGATGCGTGCTTTTTAGGCTTGAAACAATCAGGATTTTAGAGCTGAACATCCTGTCAGTGAGTTACAAAAAAAAAAAATCACTGATTTAATCAGAAGTGGTCCACTTATTTATTGGACAGTCAGACCCCCCCCCCCCCACCCACCCCCACACTCTTGGCATCAGCCCTGCTCATGAATAACCAAAATTCTCATATAATAAACGCACATTGAAATGCATTTGGAAAAAGTAGTTAAAATGAAACCCATAGAATTCTCCCCCAAATGTGAGGAATGGCGAGATACTTGATTTTCATTTCACTTTTCATTTCTGTAAATACAAATATCCATCCATCCATTTTCTGATCTGCTTTATTCTCACAAGGCTCGCTGGGGGGGGGGGGGGGCTAAAACCTATCCCAGCCGTCTTCGGGCAGTAGGCAGGGGCCACCCTGAACCGGTTGCCAGCCAATCAGAGACGAACAGCTGTCCGCGCTCACACTCACACCTCGGGACAATTTTGAGCGTGCCATGCATGTTTTTGGAATGTGGGAGGAAACCGGAATATCCGGAAAAAACCCACACAGGCACGAGGAGAACATGCAAACTCCTGTGAGGTCGACGCGTTAACCATTGGACTACTGGGCCGCCCTAAATACAAATATTAATCTGGAAATACAGGAATGAAATATTCTATTCTAAAAAATACTTAAAAGTACAACATTTGGCGATACTGTATTTACCAGCCTCCTGCTAAACATCCAAAGACTCCACACTTTTTGTCATGCTTCAAAATTTGACCACTGAGCACGTGGATATTGTGGATGCTTCATTAAGATATAGACTGGATAATTGTTGTTCCACCTGTATTCTTCATCGCTAATCAGCTGCATCAATGTAGATTACGTTTTTAATTAAAAGGCGTGATTTTTAATCATCTCCGCCATAGTGGCGGAGGGAAGAGGATGTGGCTTTTATCAGCTGTGCATACGCAGACGCGCGGCTGGATGCTTGATTTAATGGAAGGTCCTAATTAATATTGAGAGCTGACACGCTCTTCGGTTAAATTAAGGCAAAAAGTGATGAGGAGGTAAAGTAGGCCTGTCGCTCTACAAAATGCAAATTGCGTGTTTAAAAACCCCCACTGGGCATTATTTCTACTCACAAGGTGGAAAAAAAAAGTGATGTGCACTTTGAAAATACTTTTGTCACTTTCTCTCCTCTTATCGTTTGAAACTCCTCTTTCGCCAACTTTTTCATTTTTGCCTCACGTTCAATCTTGCTGCTGTAGACTGTAAATTTCCCCAGTGTGGGACAAATAAAGGATATCTTATCTTATCTTATTTCCCTTCCTGATGCGACAGAAAATTTGGAGAAAAAGGTTTTTTCCACTCCAAAACAAATTGCAAAAATTGATGTAAGAAAATGAAGAGAACATCATTGTAAAAGTACAGTAAATCGTAAATAAAGCAAAAATCGTGAAATTAAATCTGATAACTTTTTTTTCATTGCATTTACGATTTAAAAAAAACCTATTAGCTTAGCTCTACTTGAACTTATGAATCCTATTTTTTTTTTCTTCCAGGTTGCTTGTTTGAAGATGACCTTTGCCAAGCTTACGAGTTCTGTGTCAACGGTAAGTCCACTTTTGAAAAAAATATTTTGGGCTAGTTTTCTAGTTAATACCGAATTACCCCAAATCATTTAGTATTTTAATTAGATTCAAAATCTGATTATGAAGCCGTTATGGAAATAGTTAAGTCTGCTTAAGTTGCCTGGTTACCCGGCGTCGTTGGTGATGAGTCGCAGGAAACGCGGGGGTGGTGCCACTTCACTTTCTTCCTCCGAAGCGCTAACCTGCTTTACTCTCAGCCCAGTTTCTAATAACATTTTCATGGAGGCCTCACAAGATAATAAAAGTAAGCTTTTGTCTCCCCAGGACAAAAAAAAAAAATCTTATTGTTATATAACGAAGGCAGGCATTCTGGCAATGACATAACAGGTCTGTTAAATGTTTGATGTGCAGCATCTCTTTTGGGTTTCCATGGCAACGGGCCTCGATGAACTCATTGAATCCCTCAAGCTCAGCCGTTTGACTGGAGTTCAATTGATTTGCAAGGGCCACAGATTATTGTGTTCTATTGCCATATAAAAATGTAAGCGTAATAAAAGAAATTGGATGCAACTCTTTTCTTTCGACGGAAAAAAACCCCGTTTGTTTTTTGTTTCCTTCTTTAGCCATCAGCATGAGAAAATTGCTATATTTCATCAGATTTCCATTTTCTGAGGTTAAAAAAAAACGGAGAAAAAGACATTTTATGCAAAAGCTTACATTTCAAGCATAATTTCAAATACGGCGCGGCTATTTTTTTCTTTTGTGACATTTCAAACATTTAGATATGACTTTCCTTCTACAAAACAGCATCAACAGCACCACAATGGGGCTTTTGAAAAACAAAATATTGATCTGCACTCTATTGAAAGGATAAAATGAACTATGAACAGAAATGAAACAATGACTTCATACTCATTCACTGACTGACTCACTCAAAAAAAAATTTCTTCACGTTTTGTGTCCTCTGCAGAGCTTATTCCATTCTATTCTGTGACATGCCGTTTTATTGGATGCTATTCTATGAATTCTAAACAGTCAAAGCACCTACAATGACTAAATCTGTCCCTCTGTTAATCATGTCTGGATCATTTTGAAGTTATGAAGGAGGATTCTTTTTTCTTTTTTTTTTTTTTTTAAAGTAGCTAAACAGTTAGGGACCATAAATCCAGACGCCACTCCACCCACACACTGCAGCCTGTTATCTACAGCGTGAACGCTAATGCGCCGGGAAGGAGACAGCAATGTAATGATGTAAAAAAAAAAAAAAGAAAAAGAAAAGGGAAAGGCGATGGAGACAACTGATGACATATTCGGACACGTTTGGACGGGTGTATTGGCAGCGCAAATCAATATGTCCAGACAGGCCATGATGTCGAGTGCAGATAAACAGAGCCCTCTCCTGGTTCGTGTGATTGATGAAGTGCCGCACTTATCTCATCGGACTGCTTTGTCTGGGAAGTAATTAGACTGAGTTAATACAGAAAAAAAAAAACAATCTTAAAAGGCTTATTATGCTGACAGCCTGCATGCTAACAACCTGTTGTCATAATATTCTGGAATATCTCATTCCCCAATGAACAGATGAACTGGTGGGATGCTGACATGTATGCATATGAAATTTGATAAAATGTCGACAAATTGAGATTTTTTTCTTACCCAATAGCGATGTATCATTGCTAATGACGATTGCTAAAATGCTAACAGTCACTATGCTAACATAATCGTCGCTGTTCTGCGAAAAGCACGAATGCCGGTTATTGTCCATTTTGAACATGTTCGTGAATGGGGTATTTTCCTTAAAAGTCAACTCAAGTCAAGTCAAGTCAACTGTATTTATAGAGCACTTTCAAACAGCCATCGCTGCATACAAAGTGCTGTACATGGATCAATTGAACATATATATAATAAACAGTAAAACAAATCGGTAATAAAGACGGTAGAAAGCACCAAACAGTAAAACCAAGAACAAATCTAAGTCATGCTGAGTCGAATGCCAAAGAATACAAGTGAGTTTTGAGGAGGGTTTTGAAGATGGGCAGCGAGGAGGCTTGCCGAATGTTCAGTGGGAGGTCATTCCAGAGAAAGGGACCAGCAACATAAAAGGCTCGATCGCCTCTGAGCCTCAGTTTAGTTTAGTTCTTGGCACTTCTAATAATGTCTGGTCCACAGACCTGAGGTGCCGGGCAGGTGTGTAGGGGCGGATGAGCTCAGAGAGGTAAGGTGGCGCGAGATTATTTAGAGATTTGAAAACAAATAAGAGGATCTTGAACATAACTCTAAAATGTATGGGGAGCCAGTGTCTCAAAAGTGCTTCCGATGCGGCTCAAGTGATTCCGAAGCTCTGATCATCACTCACAACATTCGAATTGAACATACAGCGTGGGCTTTAATAGCCCCGAGTGTGGGTGAGGTGACCACCAAATCAATACAACACAGCTGGTTAATTGTTTATAAAGGCCCCGGGCCACGCACTTGGGGGAGGTAACATGTAGCACTTATCTGCTGGCCTTGGGCTTATAAAAGCAGTAAGCCAAAGAGCCACAAGAGACTTGGAGCGAATTAAATGTTTTTCTGTATGCTCAGACGAGTAGTGGGGCCTTCCATAAGTGTTCCATATAGGCATTTACATCATCTTCAACAATAAAAATGACGCTTTGTTGAAGGAAGTGGCGTAAAATAGTCAAGACAGTGCATGATGTGCTGCTTGGTGCCGTGCGACGCTACAATCGGCAAAAAGAATGTCCACAAATCTGCTTTAGCATTAGCTTTGTTGTGTTGGCATCTCTATATTGAGAACACCTGTTGAAAACACAGTGTATGATATGCTGCTTGTTGCCTCTTGGGTTTTGCCATTTCTATCCGGTCAAGTGGATGGCATTATATGCATCTTTATTACATTTCAGCCTACTCCAGAGGTCCCGGTCAGTCATCCAGAACAACCGGTTGGCTCTGGTTGCCTGGCGACCCGAAAAGCCAGCCTGATGTGCTAGATTAGCATAGTAGCCCCCCCACCCTCCATCCCTATTCCACACACACACACACTTCCCGAACTCTTTTTATAGAGTCGTTGGTATCAGCAAAGGAGCTGCTTAACGGGGTAGAATGTCACATAACGAGGACACCTCTGTTTGTTGTTTGTATATTTTGTTCATGGTCCTGTTCTTCTGGTGCGCAGACGGCGTCTTCGGAAGGTGTCAGGAGCTGGCCGGCGCAGATCTGAACACGTACGCTGTGTCTTTCTCCAGTTTGCTGGGCCTCAGGACGCTCTTGCAGAAACTGGCTCACAGAGGTATGCCACCATGTGAAAATTAATTATGCTAACATGTAGCAAGATGGACACAAAAGTTACGAGCGTGCCAAGTTAGATTGATGAGGATTTTATATCATTCTCCGTAGCCGCGTATCAATTTTAAAATGACAAATCGCGGTCGGTATGCAACAAGACAGTCACCTGAGTAATAAAAGCACTAAGGTAGGTTGATCATGATTTTATATCTTGTCCTGTAGGTTGTACCATTTCTCATGAAGTTGTTATGTTAACATAAAGCAACGTAGCCACGTGAGTAAAGAAAGGGCACAAAGGCAACCTGATATGATTTTATATTCTTTCCTGTAGTTGGTACCATTTTTTTAAAGAATTTGCTAAAATGCTAACAGGCTAATCATTGGTATGCTAACATATAGCAAGATGGTGGAGAAGGCACTGTTATATTCATCAGGATTTTACATTCTCCCTCCAGTATATGTGTTGAAAGAACATCATAAATGATCCCCCGAGTTTGTTTCTTCCTAATGTGTTTTATAATTTAGACAGAGTCAAAATGAACACATCCACTGACATCTTAACCCGTGCGCTCCGCAATTCCTGCCAAGCAACAAATGGCTGCGACTCTAGCTTTCCTGCTATCCCACATTTTTTTAGGTTCCACATAAAAATATTTTTAAATATTAAATACAAATGAAATATTTTTAAATAACACATGTAATGTAGTGGTGGACTAGTGGTTTGCACGTCTGCATCTCAATCCCGTGGTTCTGGTTTTGAATCTCTGCTATGGCCTTCCTGCGCATTTGTAATTCATTGAGGTAATTGTGAGTAAATTTTTAATTTTTTTTTTGGGTGCGTACCTGTCATGGGCTCTGTGATTGGCTGGCGACCATTTTAGGGAGTCCCATGGCCACCCTCTTCCCCAAAAGTCAGCCAGTCTCTCCCACAACCTTAATGAGGCCGCTATTCACCTTTTGTGCAGTAAATCACAGTCTTCGTAGGAATGCCCTTTTCGTCATGACGGACAGCAAAAAAACAAAAAACAAACAAAAAAAAATAATCTGTTGAAACTCCTGTGAAGCGTATAGTCCTGTCTCTGTTTATAGAAGCGATTATCTTCTAAAAATGATCATATATTGCTTTGTGGTCGGATGTACTAATAGACGGGTGTAAATCAAACCTGGCTCTTACCACATGCCTCCTGATGAAGATAAAAGACGGCCATGGATAGCAGCAATCAATCGAAAGGACTGGATACCCTCAAAATATTTGAGGATTTGCAGTGATAATTTTTCACAATTTTTCATTGTACATATATTGTACTCAATTACAACATGTTGCTGGGTGCAAACAGGATCGTGTGTGTGTGTGTGTGTGTGTGTGTGTGTGTGTGTGTGTGTGTGTGTGTGTGTGTGTGTGTGTGTGTGTGTGTGTGTGTGTGGGGGGGGGGGGGGGTGT
>CAAKHF010015198.1:54934-65728 GCA_901007745.1 Hippocampus kuda
TGGATGTATCCCTGGGCCACGAAGCCTCTTCCTGCAGCACGTAGACACATCATTCCCATCGCCACCAAAGCCCACCCCCATTAACCTGCACTCCGATAAGCCCCCAAGGGTTCCAAAATGTTTCCGAGGCTGCTTTTTCTTCACCCGCTACATGCTTCGAAACATTTACCTCGATACACAGCTTACATATACCCTTTATTTTTCTATCGATTCCAGCATCCTTTGCTTATTTTGCTCCTTTTCCTTTTCACTTTAGCAGCGGTCTGTTTTTTTTCCTAAAAGAGAGACAGAAAAGGGAATGTCGGGTCATGGAGCTCAGGAAACACGGAAATGAGAGCCAAGTAAAATAACGTGTGTAGTTGGAGGACTAAGATATTCGTCATTAAATGAATTCAAGACAATCCCTTGACAACAGAGAAACGTGTCCACTTTTTATGGGCGATGATACCTAGCCCGACAAGTCCCAGATAGGGGTTAGCACGTGCACAATGGTCAGCAACATCTGCTGCGGCCCTCATCCTGCTGTTTTCGCATGCACGGATGCACAAGCGCAGCATCTTGTTTTGATGTGGTGAGTGCCTCCCAGAACAGGAATGATTGTTTATTTTCCCATTCTTCAATACACAGACTACATTGCTGAAGACCCTGGAAAAAAAAGCAGCTATAATTAAAGATGAATGAAAGGTTTCTTTCTCATTGGCTATTATTTTCTCAATTGCATGTCCCTCAGGGTAAGGCTATGATCACTTCAAAAAGAATCATATGCCCTATTCTTCGGACTGCAAGTCATTCCGCAGTAGGAGCACTCAAAAACATGCAACAAAACAAAACAAAAAAAAAAAAAACAATGTCACTATGGAGTATATTTTGCATTTTGGGGAGAAATATAATTGACAAAAAAAAAAAACGAGACCAAGAACAGTACAGCTCAGATTTGCCCCCCAAATTCCCATTTCTTAATGATCGGCGCATTCACAAATACACTGCGAGCGCAGACTGCTTCACCCTGACCGTTTGGAGTAGTTCAGTCGTGCTGTTCGGTGCCCCAAAAAGACATGCCGGGGTCCATCGCGTCAGTGAGTGCAAATGGAAACAGTTCAAGTATGAGCTGCAGATTGCTTTGTAAAAATTTGGAAATGGATTGGCGGCCTCTCAAATACTCGGAGTGATTTACGTGCAGTCAGGAACCCTTCCAGAGCTGAATGATGGCAATATTCAGGTTTGGAGAGGCCATGTAAACATGCACAAAACGCCAAATATACTCATAATAGGACTTTCATTCATTCATTCATTCATTTTACGATCCGCTTATCCTCACGAGGGTCGCGGCGGGTGCGAGAGCCTATCCCAGCTGTCTTCGGGCAGTCGGCGGGGGACACCTTGAACCGGTTGCCAAACAATCACAGGGCACAGAGAGACGAACAACCATCCGTGCTCACACTCAAACCTAGGGGCAATTTAGAGTGTTCAATCAGCCTGCCATGCATGTTTTTGGAATGTGGGAGGAAATCGGAGTACCCGGAGAAAACCCACGCAGGGAACATGCAAACTCCACACAGGAAGGCCGCAGCTGGAATTGAACCCGGTACCTCTGCACTGTGAGGTCGATGCGCTATCCACTGGACTACTGGGCCGCCTGGGTGTCAAAGTGAATTTCTGAATGAACCCCATGTTATATCAGCCAACTGGTTCCGTTTTCATCCGTGACAGAAACTATTTTCTTTTTAGTTTAAAATCGCTCAACTTAACTAGAATCATGCATAACATTGTGGCCAAAGGTTGAATCCTGGTCGGTTTTTGAACCTTTTGGTGCTGTAAATCCCTGTTGTGACGTACGGGAGGCTGCATGCTAAATTTGTGATGCGTCACGCATTAGCTACCATGACGACTTCTTCATTTTCTTCAATCCAAGACGATGCTTTCTGAAAGTATCTGTTGATATATGAGTGTGTGAGTGTATTTAAGCACTTACAGACGAACTCTTCTCAACTGTGTGAGCGTGCATTTTCAGGATGTGGATGTAGCCCATGTATCAATAGTTCAGATCTCCACTCAGACAGACACTTGACTGTAATTGTAGGTTAAAGACAGAGCTTTTACCATCAATCAGGTTTAAGGCCTCTTGACAACTTAATAATGCTGCAAATGTAGACTCCATATCACAAGAAAATCCATGGAATGCATCAGTCTGTCTGGAAACACACCACCTGCACCAGACCTGAGTACTTTATTTATTGGCAAAATCAATCAACCCAAATGGATATGGATGCGGTGTAAAATACAGGACCAGTCAAAAAAGGGTGCGCACAAACTTTTGAACAGTACTGAAGGTTCCGCCATGTGCTGTGCATGTGTCCTTTGCCACGATCGTGCTGTCATTTCCGCTGTTTGCATGTGTTTCCTTTCGTACTCGTACAGGAGTAGTGGAACGTAGCTGCATCTTGATGCTTGTGTTGAGGCAGTTTATCACCCTAACGTTGAATTTTATCAAGTCAAACATCTGACAGCAAAGCTAACAACCATGTGAACGCAAGATCAGATTTCACTCAAGTGCTGCTGTTGCAGTCATGTTATCTCTCCCTGTGTTTGGGTGATTTGACCCAAAGCTTTCTCGTGTGTTTTGGCAGTGAGAGAGTGAGATAAAGGGGCCCGGGTGGTGATTTTCACCTCAAAGAGGAAGCTTGATGTATCAGAGCTTCCTGTCAGCCTTGCACTGCCACGGTGACTTGAATTCATACAAATGTGCCATTCATGACCAGAGGTGTCAAATCCAGCTTCCAGAAAGTAGAAACTCACGGGGAGCTCATTTACCTGCCGCTTGAGTTGAAGCACCTGTGGCTAAAGTTAAACTGTGGCAGGGCAGCGTTTTTACTTTTTGGACCTGCATTCACGACTATATTTTTATTTTTCCATCCATCCGTCCATTTTCCGATCCGCTTTATCCTCACAAGGGTCGCGGGGGTGCGTGGGGGTGGTGCTGGAGCCTATCCCAGCTGTCTTCGGGCAGTAGGCGGGGGACACCCTGAACCGGTTGCCAGCCAATTGCAGGGCACACACAGACGAACAACCATCCGTGCTCACGCTCACATCTAGGGACAATTTTCGAGTGTTCAATCAGCCTGCCATGCATGTTTTTGGAATGTGGGAGGAAACCGAAGCACCCGAAGAATTACCACACAGGCCCGGGGAGAACATGCAAACTCCACACAGGGAGCCGGGATCGAACCCATGACCTCTGCACTGTGAGGTCGATGTGCTAACCACTGTTCCACCGTGCCACCATTTTAATTTTTTTTTAATTAGACTAGAATTCCGCATACAGCTGTTCTTTTTTTCTTTTCCTTTTTTTTTTTTTTTTTACTCGGTCATTTACGGATAAGCTAGCGTTAGTGCTGTTGGTAGTCCGCACGGCGTCACGTTGACATGAAACGAGTCCTCAAAGAGAGCAGACGGGCATCTGTTGCAAATGTAATCCCCCTGATGCCTGCTCCACAGGCCACAGAGATAAATTATTGCTCTGGGTCTTCTTCTTGATTAAAATACTATTGTCCATTTGATGTTCCTGTTATAAGTAGCCGACCCAAAGGACAGCCTGCGTTGTTTGGCGATCCGGCTGTTTTTCATTTCTGTATTGCTTCTTTTTCACAGTACTTTCTGTGCTTCTACGTCTTGAGCCCAGCTGCAGCATAATAGATGTACTCGTTCTCTTCAGTGACACATATCCGGAGTACAGATTAGACACAGTAGGTGATCCAGTATGGATGAATCCGCTGCTCTCAGGCCATTTCGGGCTGAGGCTTCACATCATTTTCTCCAATTTCAACTCACCTTCTGTTCTGAAGCCTTTCTTTAAATAGCGACAAAATTCATATTTATTATGCTTGCGTAACCAGTTAAAATTCATTCACACAACAGTGGGGGAGGGTGGGGGCAGGTTCAGTCTACGAACCAAACATCAGGTTACAGGTTTTTCTGTTCAGTAGACTTAATGAATTGGAAACTGTTTTAGGTCGATTTCGAAAACCAAATGCATTCTTTCACTATTTTTGGAGAATCAGGACGGGCCAATTTCATCTTGTAATACTTTTAGCATGTTGGCTTGTTTACGTCTTTTCAACTTGCTTTTCTCAGCCAAGTGTGCTCAAGCTTGTCTTGCACCGCTCTCCTCACAGCGCCGTTGCTCTGAGCTCCCAGCCAGAGATGACGGTATCACACTTGAGAGCTGAAGAGAACAATTAGGCCATATCAGCAGACTGGAGTGCTGCCAGTCGTCGAACTGTTTGCAATAGCTCCAGTAATCTGTGGCTGTAGTTGGCACCCGGCCACGGCCAGCCACACAGCCACTTCAGACACTTAAAAGTCACAAAGGGCATGGGCATGCCTTAAAAGCCTCTGCTTTCATCCACGTCATATTTGGGCAATGTGTGAAAACTGGAGGAGAGAAATCAACGAATAAGGAGGGCGAGGGAAAGATTTAAGTCTTTAATGAGGGCAGAATATCAACACTGTGTATCAAAATGATTGTGGCCCACCTACTGCAAAACGATGGGTGGCCCGTTTTAGTTCTTTTCTGCCATCTAGTCTACATTCGGAAATGTTTGTTTTGCACCTACAGGTACATTTGAGCCTGCAAGCTGGACCGTGGATGTCAGCAGATCGGGGCATTAAAGGCAGCCCAAAGAGGGATTGAATACTTTTGATTTGAGTAGTCAAGGCTCAGCTGTTAGTTTTTTTTAGCCAGTCTCTGTGATCGCAACGTGTCTTGACAGGCACCTTGCTCAATCCTCTCAACGTACTGTGAATGTAGGAATGTGAGAGGCAGAAGAACCCCCCTGCCCCTGCCCCTCCAACATGTAGTGTTTTTTTAAGTGGAAAGCCATTGTAATATTTACCCTCTCTTCTTCCCCTTTGCCGCTATTAATTTGAATCATCCACCATTGCATTGTTATTGCCTCTAGCATGTACCCGTATGAATTTTGTAATAAGTTCCTATTATAAATCATCAAAACAGGTCAGTGATAGCAGCTTCACAGGAAGCTTCAAATAGCAGTATTTTCCTACATATGATCACTTCATTTCATTTTATTTTGAAAGGGTCTGTTGACTTTGTGACCTTTTTTTTTTTCAAACAATCAGACTGTCCCACACAAAAAATACATCTCTTTGATGACTTTGATGATTCATGAACAATCTGTTTATTGAGAGGTAAGGTAGCGTGACATTGACTGAGCAGTGAGCCACTGTGCTCCACGGAACATTGAATGAAATATCAGCTCTCTGTTGTCATGGTGATGTAGATATCAGCATAAAGACTCCGAAAATGAAGTTGTTATACCAACTTGTGTGTTATTTTGAGCTCTGGGTTTTTACGCAACGGTCTGACTCGCTTGGGATTGTCGCTGAATTTTTCTCCACTTTCCTTTCTGCTTCCTCTGATGACTTCTGGAGAAATGCTAATGATGAGCGTCTCATCCTGACTCCGCTGTGGAGCTCTGTGCATTTTCAAAACTGACTCACCTGCTTCTCCTAAAAGTCCCTGTGAAAAATGGGAAAATATACTTGGCACCTTGAATGAAGAGAAAAAAAAAAACAAACAAAACAAACAGTTTTTGACCAGTTTCCTCTCGGAGGAGCCACAGTTTACACAAACGTAAGCATAAGTGAATCATGGCTGTTATTTACTCTGTAGTCAACCCATGAATCGTATTTGTATTTTATTTTCGGTACTGGTTGTCTCTCACCAGCATTGTGATTCTCTGTTCTGATGTTCACTATAAAAGCACAACTGTCACACAACACAGAACAGTGTTGCGTGTGTTTCATCATAATCACACTTTGGCGGTGATTTTGGAGGATGCTTTTATCCTTTGCAACAAGCCATATCCTCTCAATCATCCATTTATATGAAACATCCAAGACTGCAACAGCAGAGCACAAATTGGCAAATTTCCTCTGCGCATTCATACCAAACAACAGAGACTAGGAGCGATGGGAAGAAGCATTGTTTGGGAATAAGAGCTGTTTGTATAGAGTTTGGAGGCGGCGAACAGGGAAATCTGCAATGGGCTGCAGGAGAGATTGCTACTAATTTGTTTATTCCAGCTGTCATTCTCTACATTGACATCGGTTGACAGGCTCAGGCTGCGTCGAACAACACAGATGCAGTCTTGTGCCCCATTTCAATTGGTTTGTGTTTGTGTATGTTGGCATGAACGCAACCTGGATGACGGCCACTCTCGCCTTGGATGCCGCAACAACTTTCAAAAAGTAATTTTAGGACACTTTCCGATGGTTTTTCTTTGCCCTTCCATCCTCGAGTGTAAAGGCAGGAAATGAAGAGAACACTTTCCCCTCCGGCTCCAGTTTCACTCTGGCGAGCAAGAATTAACAAGCAAACGCAGACATGCATTTGTTTTACCGTGAGATATTTTGTTGCAGCGCTTTGCGAACACGCTTTGATTCATGTGAATCTGAAAGATGACTATCTGAGAGGGTGTTGTCATTTTTGGATAAGTGTTCCGCTTTCATCCAAATGAAAGGGATTGAAGGGAGTACGAGAGGATGAATGGGACTGAACACGATCCACCTTCCAGTCTGTTATCCCCATAGAAGTTGAAACTGGCTGGGAATCTGTCAGCTGAGTGCCTCCCCAAAACCCCCCGCGAACCCCCTGCTGAGACCTACAATGGCAGATTGGCAACTGTAATACCACAGCCCTTTTTATCTGCCTGAATTAAAACTCAATTGGAAAGGGGTTGTGGGAATTGCTGGCTCATGGAGAGCTCTTTATTTATTTGTTTATTTGAGCAGGAATTATGTGTGTGGGCGCATTTTCGGGTGGAAAAAAAAATGTAATTGGAGGGATAGAAGCTCAAGGGGTATCAGTCAAAGGATTAAACACTGAACTAATATGATGCAGAGCTGTTGTTTGGCCTTTATTAAGAAGGATGTGTGTTTGTTTTCAAAAGGATGAGGTCTGTGTGTGTATGCGCTCACAGGAAGTGCTCATGAGGCAAGCAGGATGTGCAGGGAAACGTTGGGCTGAGTTGAGTTGGCAACGAGCTTGCTGCGCTGAGAAAGGCACAACACAGGGATGTAAAGATTCACCCTCTTTTACAAAATGCCCCTGGACAAAAAAAAAAAAAAAAAAAAGGAAAAATTCTCGCGCAAGTCACAAAGTGTGCTTTGGAATCAAACATCTAACTGCTTTAATTCAGAGAGTCTTAACAGCAGGCTAGACCCAATTTCGCAGATGAACGCAGACCGGCTGCGAGAAGGACTGCTCCGCCGCTGTGGGAGTGGTCAAAGCCGCCTTAAATCATAGCCCATCAAAAAGGCTCCTTTCATTCCTTTTAAATGAAACCCACTAGTAGCACTCCAGAGTCTCAATGTGGCATAAGCCCATCAGTGACGGGAATCGGCACATGGAGAACACCCACCATCACGGATCGTTCTTGTGTCGATGGTCCAACACACTTGAGCTGATAAAGTGACTGAACAAGGACAAGGGTGGAAAGGTAGCTTTTCGGGAGGCTGAAAAAAAAAGGATACTGAGTGAAAGGCATTGCTGAAGGATGACATGAGCAGGGGGCGACGGGACGTTGTTATCAGTGCACATATGACCCTATCACCAAATTCGCTGCTCCTGCCTGTTCCGTATCTTGCTTGTTGACAGCTGATGGGTTGAGGGTTCTCAAGAGTAGGACTTTTCTCTTTGAGGCAGAGCCAGAGAGAGAGAGAGAGAGAGAGAGAGAGAGAGAGACAGAGACAGAGAGAGAGACAGAGAGACAGACAGACAGACAGACAGAGAGAGAGAGAGAGAGAGAGAGAGAGAGAGAGAGAGAGAGAGAGAGAGAGAGAGATCTAGCCAGCTATCGAGCTAGCTGTATTTCATTCATTCTTGTTTCGTTGATCCACTGAGAGGTAATTTATTGGTCAGATGTGAGAAATAGAGACTGTCTTCTTACCATTCTACACTAAAACAGAGAGTAAGGGTGCTACACATTTGTATAAGTGACACTTGAACTTGTTGCAATTACGTTCCACTCGGGGACATTTTAGAAGGTGTAGGAGGGCTAAAACTATTTTTGAAATAATATTTTTACATGGTCTCTCTACAGTGTGTGTTTTCCCCATTTGCAAGTGGGTATGTAGTATACCACCCCACAATAAATGGAGTGTCGCTATCATGTTCATTTTCTCAGTCCCGCCTTTTTAAACATTTTGGTCCAGTCTTATCTGTTTGTATTGGTTCTCCACTGGTGAAATGCTGTCTGTGCTTTTATTGATCAATTTCTTGTGATACGTTCATGTCTGCTGTGTTGTGAACGATGCATTTATTTGTGCACTGTATATGATGGTGTGATTGTCATTTCCTCTGTGAACAGACTCATCAGGTCAGATGGGCTCTTCACCCCTGGGCTCACCCACTTCCCATCGAGGAATGCACCCATCTTTGCTCAGTCCAACCAGCATGGGGCCCTCCGGGTCTCTTCACTCTCCCATCAGCACGTTGAGCTCGCCCATGAACGGCCTGGCCTCGCCCTTCTCTGTCATCAGCTCGCCCATGGGCCCCCACTCCATGACCTCGCCCGGCATGGGCTACGGCCCCAGCGTCAGCCCTCAGGTGAGTCCTCGAACAGACACTGACGCATGCGTACATGCGCTGCTGTTTGCCACTGTAAACTTGGAATGAAGTCAGAGTTTAAGGATGTGCTTTTTGCATTTAGTCGAAAATGCTAGATGCGTGCACACAAAGTTTCTTTATTCATACTTTTATTTCACAATTTTCATTTCTTTTTCTTATTGTCAGGTTGGAAAAAAAAACTACAGCTGTCCCATTAATTCAAATTGTATTGATGTGTCTCAGAAATGCAAATTGCAGATTGCTGACTGTGACACACACTTAATTCTCCTAAGTAAGCCCCATCAGACTGAGGCTCTGCTTTGACCCCGTGCCACAGTTAATCAAGGCCTATTCAACTTGGATTCCATAGTTGTATTTTAGCTCTGTCACTCTTCTGCCGTATCAGAGACGCATTTGTCACTGTCTGGCTCCACGCGTTGCCTCTATCTATCTAATCTTCTTTAGTACTCTCTGCGGTCGTCTTTTTTTCCCCTTCATCTATTTTGCATCATCTTCCCCGTTCTGTCATTTTCGTTCATCAATGTGCGCTACTAGTTTATTTGGAATTAAAACGGGCACACATACTTGCGTATACCAGGGCACACACACTCTCACACACATACACAATTAAGACATCAAAGTCTGCATTGGCCCAATTTCCGCCTTGAGCCATATCTAAAATTGAATGTTTCTTTTAAAGTGCAGTTGCTGCCCTTTTTTGTGCTTGCTAATAATTGTGCAATGTGAAACTATTTCAATGGACTATTCACACAATTGTCGGGCTTATCGCTCCCTTCTGAGTTTCAAACTAGTCTGGACTATGGTTGTGGTTACATTTTTTTCTTTTAATTGCTAGAGAGTCGATTTTCAAGCATATATTAATACTTTAAAACTCTCTCTCTCTCTCTCTCTCTGTCTCTCTCTCTCTCTCTCTCTCTCTCTCTCTCTCTCTCTCTCTATCTATCTATCTATCTATCTATCTATCTATCTATCTATCTATCTATCTATCTATCTATCTATCTATCTATCTATCTATCTATCTATCTATCTATCTATCTATCTATCTATCTATCTATCTATCTATCTATCTATCTATCTATCTATCTATCTATCTATCTATCTATATATACACACACACACACACACACACTCACAGTGCAGAGTTGCAGGGTTCGATTCTGGCTCCGACCTTCCTGTGTAGAGTTTGCATGTTCTCCCCGTCCCAGCTTGGGTTTTCTCTGGGTACTCCAGTTTCCTCCCACATTCCAAAAACATGCATGACAGTTTAATGGAACACTCTAAATTGTCCCGAGGTGTGCGTGTGAGCACGGAAATTTGTTTGTCTGTGTGTGCCCTGCGATTGTCTGGCAAGCAGTTCAGGGTGTCCCCTGCCTACTACCCGCCGGGATAGGCTCCAGCACGCCCGTGACACTCGTGAGGTTAAGCGGATTAGAAAATGGATCTATCGATCTGTCGATCTATCGATCTAATGATCTATTTCGTATTTAGATACAGTAGATAGATAGACAGATAGATGATTGTTTTTTTTTTTCTAAATGTACTTTGTAGCTATCTGCCATGGTGAAGGAGTTGAGTCAAAAGGCAAAGCTCTCAATTTACCGGTCCATCTCCGGTACGATCGTCACCTGTGGTCACAAGGTATGGGTTGTGACCAAAAGAGATCCTGGATACAAGTGGCCGAAAAAGGTTTCTTCCGCAGCATGTCTGGGCTTTCGTTTAGAGATAAGGTGAGAAGCTCGGTCATCTGGAAGAGGGTTAGAGTCAAGCCACTTCTCCACGTCGAGAGGAGCCAGATGATGTGGCTCGGGCATCTGATTAGGATGCATCCTGTACGCCTCTTTGATGAGGTGATCCGATCATGTCCCCCCGGCATGAGGTCCCGGAGGTTGGCCAAGGTCATGCTGGAGAGTTTATGTCTCCCGACTGACCTGGTAAAGCCTTCGGATCCCCCGGGAATAGCTGAAAGAAGTGGCTGGGGAAAGGGAAGTTCAGGATTCTCTGCTAAAGCTATTGCCCCCACGACCCAACCCTGGATAAACGGTGGAAAATGGATGGATGGATGGACATTCTCTTAACATGTTTTCAGGTTCCGTGATGCCAAGAATGCAGGAATAGGAAAGTCCAAACAAATGTCTTATTTTTAAATG
>CAAKHF010015206.1:14670-30560 GCA_901007745.1 Hippocampus kuda
ATTCCCTTTTTTTTTTTTTTTTTTGTGATTTGCAGGCAGGCTCAGTCCCTTTCCCCAGCAAATAGCAAGGGGCCCACTATAATCTTTTTTTTTTCGGAATAACTTTGACAATCAATGTTAATGTTGGACTTTTTGTGGCAGTTCAGCTAGCTATGTCAGGTGCTATGTTTATTGGTCCTGAAAAAAAAAAAACTAGCTATCTATCCTTTAACCAGTTATCCCCATGAGGGTTGCGGACGTACTGCAGCCTACCCCGGTTGTCTTCGAGTTGTAAGCAGGGTATACTTCATCAAATAGCAATAATATAAACCCCTGATGTCATACTGAGAGGCGTTTCCAGCATTTCGATAGCCTCATTTAGCGAGGGGATCAAAACAAAGACAACCCTCAATGTGATCGAGTGCAGTTTTACATACGGTATAGTTTTTCCACCTCCAGCTACATTAATCAAAATTTTCATCTTAATACCTCGCTGACAGTCTCAATCAAGTCTTATTAACGATGAAAAATGTACAGCACATGGCAAATCATGTTGTCATGACTGACAACAACAAACTTGACTCTCCCCAGCATGTCAGTAAATTTGAAAGTGTACCTTATGCGTCGGCCCTTACTTCATTGTTTTATTTCTCTATAAAGGTTATCACAACAATTGAATAAACTCTTCCAAGTGGAGCTTAAAGAGGTAGAAGTACAGCAATAAAGATCTCTACTGTTCCATTGATGGTTCTGTACACCAGTAATTTCATCAATTGAGTGGCCCTTCTTGAATCCAAAGTACTTATCTAACCCGTTGCACTGTTTGACCCTTTTGTGAACAGTATGAGTCTCTGTTAAGTGGGACTCTTTGCCTCTTTCTATTTGCTGTTTTTTTTTTCTTTCAGATAATCTGTTGTGCATGCTATGAGTATGATCATGTGTTCTGATGCATTCACATTATGTACAAAATGCATGTAAGGAAATGGAGCCTGCGTGTGTTCAATTCAATTTGTCTCTTTACCTTTTGCTGTCTTTCCCACTCCAGTCTTTAATTCGTCCATGGATTTACCCACACAAACTCTTGATTGATTCCACAGCATGAATGTTTAAATAGCACATCAACAGGAATCGTGTCTATTCTCCGATATGCTGAATCCATTCACTGTGAAAATCAACAATAGGCTGAATGCAGTGCATCCATGATCTGCGGGAAGCGCTCACTAGCTCAGACAAATGGGAAGTGAATCGTGACTCTTTAATGGGTGTTCATGCTGCCCAGGCGGCTCAGGCAGGACAATCGGATATTGAGAGTGGCAGGTCACACTGCTGGCTCTTTGATCGTCTCCTGTCTGCAGCTTTGACACAACAGTGTTCAGCTTGAAAGGAGCTGGGGATGCTCAAAATGAGGAGACTGTGTCATGAACATGCCTGTTTCTCATTATGGGGGAAACGCGATGGGCAAACTAGCTTTGATCCTGAAAATGAGCCATTTCTGTATATGCAAGTGTGCTGGGCACCTCTTTCAAAAGTCTATTCTGAAAAATATGATTTCAAACCTGATTGCATCCATGTCTTTTTTTTTTTTTTTTCATTTAATGTAAATTGGCTCATCTTTTTCGTTTCTTGATTGGAGAAGAAATTACTTGCCTGCCATTTGGTGTGTACTAGAGCAGAAGGAAAAGTGTGGAAAAAAAATTGATATTTTCCAAAACCATGGATCCATTCCATCCATCCATTTTCTGATCCACTTTATTCTCACAAGGGTCGCCGGCATGGCAGTGCCGGACTGATTGCCAGCCAATCGCAGGACACACATAGATTATTCAACCCAAATTACATGCATAAATAAGCACGCATCTCTTGGAGGATGCACTCATGGTGACAATTTTGACGAGTCATCATCAGCTTTGCGCGGCTATTTCAGTAATTCTCTTTCGATAGTACCTGCAGACAAACTGGCAGGAAGTGGCCATCCTGCAGTATCCAAAATCTAACATATCGCTGTCCATGACATGGAGGCAGAAGGAACATGTTTTTGTTAAAGGACAGTATTCTACTATTCCTACAAACATGCCTTGTTTGAGGCAGTAATGGATGAAAGAGGAGAGACTCAAAATCTCCTTTCACCAGTGGATCAGAGACATCATGATCACTGTGTGCATGATATCACACACGTCTGCAACAAGCTAAGTTTGAAAGTAAACAAGAAGCTGTAGCGTCCATTGACGAAAAAAGAGATTCGTTCACTTCTCCTGTTCCATGTAAATCTGCTTAAATTCCAAGCGCTGACTCTTAGTTCCAAATACGCTTCTGCACTCCACGCCGAAGCTGCTCTCTCCTCATCCTCAGCACCAGCAACCATCCATCCAGCTGCACCAACGCAGACTGTCCAACTGCGCCGACATCTCCACAGAACCAAACGAGCCCGTGAAAAATGCTGCCCATTACAGGCGCAAAAACCAAAAGTGTGCCAGGGCTGTTAGGGGGCGACTGTCAAATAGCGCCGACATTCCCATCAAAATCACTGCTGGTACATGCATGTGGCCGAGAAGGCGTAACCATCAAACACAGATTCTTCTCCTGCAACGCTAAAACGCTGAAAACAGTCCACAACGGGTCCACACAAAGGACAACAAACACCATGTGACAAAACAAACAACAAAAAACAACAAAAAGCAGAGTTCTTGAAGAGCTCTTGCAGACGGCTGCCAACACCGGTGCCATCTTGAAAGATAATTCTGCGACTGACTGGCGACCCGTTCAAGGTGTAATCCACCTTTTCCCCAAAGGTCTGCTGGGAAAGGCTCCAGCTCACCTGTGACACTGAACAGGCGAAGCAGCATTGAAAATGGATGGATGCCAGAGGCAATTAAGATGATCGCTTCATCTCTCCGTAATAGCCGTTGACCTGAAATCACCTTTTGATGAGCTAAGACCCTGGTTGTGGTTCAACGGGCCCATGCATGGTGGATGCATTCTTGGTTCCAGGGAAAAGATCCACTGCTCATTAAGTTTGACCAATCCCTGCCAACAGAGTACATCACTTTAAGAGTTGATAATTACTTTGTACCCTTTCAAAGCACCAAGTGTGGTGCATTTAATGATAGAGTACTGACTTTTTTCCTGCTTCCTTCCTTTATAATCTCACTACTTTTATTCATATTGCCGAAATTGTTCCTCACCATTTCATCACAGGGTGGAAGCTATGCACCGTCGGCACACCACGCTGAGGGAGAAGGGGCGTCGCCAGGCAGTCCGCGGCCCAGCCTACATGTTCAATGAGCGTGGTTCGGCTCTCACTGCAGAGGAGGAGCGTTTTTTAGATGCTGCTGAGTATGGGAATATTCCTGTAGTGCGTAAAATGCTGGAAGACTCCAAAACCCTCAACTTTAATTGCGTGGACTACATGGGCCAGAATGCATTGCAGCTGGCCGTAGGAAATGAGCATCTCGAGGTCACTGAGCTGCTCCTGAAGAAAGATGGCTTGGCTAGGATCGGAGACGGCCTCCTTCTGGCTATTTCCAAGGGTTACGTTCGCATCGTTGAAGCCATCCTCGGCCACCCGGCCTTTGGCGGAGGTCTCCGCCTGGCTTCGAGCCCACTGGAACAGGAGATGCGAGATGACGACTTCTACGCTTACGATGAGGATGGAACACGTTTCTCGCATGATGTGACACCCATCATCCTGGCCGCTCACTGCCAAGAGTACGAGATAGTCCATATCCTCTTGACCAAAGGGGCTCGCATCGAGAGGCCCCATGACTACTTCTGCAAGTGCTTCGAGTGTGTGGAAAAACAGAAAAAAGATTCATTCAGTCATTCACGCTCAAGGATGAATGCATACAAGGGTCTGGCCAGCGCAGCTTACCTGTCGCTCAGCAGCGAAGATCCAGTGTTGACCGCATTGGAGCTCAGCAATGAGCTGGCCAGACTGGCCAACATTGAGACGGAGTTCAAAGTAAGTTACAGCCATTTTGTTGAATTTGTTAGTCTTGCGTTCAAAATAATGTCACAGATGCCGGATAGATGTAAGATAGATGTTCACAGTTTAAACAGTGTCCTCTTTGTCCAAGTACAGGAGACTTTAAATTGGCTACCTAGCTTGAGTTTCCTTTTTGTGGTCAATTATTTACTGTTGTTCAGCATTTTCTGTTATTCTTTACTCCCCCCCCTCCCTTTTTTTTGTTTTTTTGAAAGAATAAATTTGATTTTAGGCTTGAATTTTCAAACATATGTTGAGGGACTTAATTCGTCCATGAGATTGGCCATGATTTCGTAATTCCACCTCTTATGAGTCCATGTTGTCTAATTCCATTCTCTAAAGCAGGGATGGGCCCACGGCCCACAGTCTGAGTGGCCCCGCCACTAATTTTCCCCCCCATTTTTTTTTTTTTTTTTGAGGGGGGGATCTCCATTTCTGGGGAGCGGGGGGATTATAAACAGACAAACCCCATTTTTCGTGAAAAAGAAAGATCTTAATCTGACTTTTTTTGAAGAGTTAAAAAAATTAACCCCACTGAGCCCACGCTGCCCAGATACACAAGCACTTTCCCATTGTCTTTCAAAGGCCGTCAATTGTATGTGCAGTTTTGCCATTCGCAGGCTGGCTCATGATTCGCCCACATTTAAAATGGGATTTTTGTCATACATCTGTTTAGGACTTGAGGAAGTGCATGGACCCCCTCTATACGGCGCCCCCAGTAGTGCTGATGATAAATCGTGACCCCCCTCCGTCATATAAGTCCTTTCGCAAGTCTGGTGAATTTCCGTTCCGTTATGACTGGGCACAGTGCACAATTCAAGGGCCATGAAATAATTCCCAAATGAGCGAAAGCTATCATAGTAGTAAAAAGAAGGCCAACTCCATGTGTTTTTCCATTTTCACCTCCGGTGGATGTAATGGCCAAGTCTCCCAATACGTTTGTGCACATCGTGTAGCTCCAGTTGATTATACGCTGTATTGTATGTATTACACTCTAAATCATCACATCAGATAACAATGGTCTGATAACAATTTCAATTTCGCTGATGAATCCTTTCAGCCCATGTATTTTTCTCTTTTAATTTGTCCCTCACCTCATTCATCCACTCTTCCGTCTCTCTGCCCAATCTTGTTTGTCATCCAGCCTTCTCCACTCTGTGCGCTCCCTGCCTCCAGATAAGTTAATGAGAAGGGTGCACCTGAGGGAACACACTTGTGTTGGCACTCATCTGTCTCATTACCATTTCATTATCACCAACCTGTCTTCTCTTGCTGGCTCTTTTTCTCTAAATCTTTTCTCTGTCGTCATCTCGCTATGGTACAATATCTGAAAATATGGAATCAGTGTGTGTGTGTGTGTGGGGGGGGGCATCGCTTTGTCTCTGAAAGGTGAGCAGCTGTTGAGTCCAGGATGGCACTAAAGTTTGAGACTTAAGCAGTGGAACAGCCCTGTACACAAAATTTGCTCTCTGCCTTTGAGACCAGAAACATGGGCGGCACAGCAACATTGTGAGGGAAACCAGTCAAATGATGAGAACAAGGTGTGCGTGGGGTCCTGCGCCCTGTCCTCACTCATACGTGGCAGGGGAGTGTTCTGAGTTATACAACAAACAAACAACCTTCATCAAGGGAAAAAATATAACAATTTTCTTGAGGCCGACACTTCATTTCATCACTCACAGATGGCGTCCTTGTCTGACTTTTGACATGGTTGTTATTAATCATCTGATTCAGACTCATCCTTGGTGTCAACGTGTAGATTAAATGCATCGCGTTACGATGTTTTTATATGACATTTGCCAACACAAAAGGGAAGGTTTAATCATATGTGCATAAAGACAAGCGTGAACATCATACATTTACACAATCTGTCACAGCATAGGGATGAAGAGCGATTCATGAAAACATGTATCAGGACTTCACTGGCAGCAGAATGTTTATCTCCAAACAACACGCTTTTCAAGACAGCACATCAATTTCTCATAAGAGCCCATGGACACATGCAGTCTCTCAACTACTCCATCATTTGGAGAGCCACCATGAGGGGCAGATGAAGGTGATGTTGTTCAACTCAAAGACCCTGTAAAGTGAGTTTAGAGATTTAAAAAAAAATACATTATATATGGTTATAATTACTGCAATAAAAAAAAAATGAATGAATAAACAGATAATAAATTTATTTAAATGATATGACAACAAATGTGAACGTGAATAGTACTGGGACTATTGTATTTATATTGCACTTAATTGAACTTATTGACCTTATCCATATTTGTATTTATATTGCACTTAATTGAACTGTGTTTTCTTTTCTCTTCTTTCTACCCACAATCTTGCTGCTGAAGGCTGTAAATTTCCCCAGTGTGGGACAAATAAAGGATAACTTATCTTATCTTAAATATTGATAATTATGTAGTTGGTTTCAGCATTCAGAGGACACTTTCGTGGCATTTAAGCACGAAGAATCACTTGATTTTTTTTCATGATTTTGAAGCCTCCTTTTATTTATACATGTGTTATAATTGGCATTTTTTTAAATTCAAATTTGGCATGAAACACTCATGTGAAATTTACATGACATTTATTTTCACATTTTTCGACTGACTGAGGTTTTAGTTGTGATACCTTTAAGTGTAACGGCATAAATCATGCTGCTTAAACTCCTGTTGAATGCCCCAGACATTGGGTATTGAAGACTTCAAATAAATTATACAGAGAAAAATATGCCATTGAACTGCCATTGTGCATATCACAAGAAAGAAATATGACCACAGATCCAAAAATGGAGCAATTGATGAAAGGGTACCTGTGTCTTGGCTTCATTCAATATGGCTAAGAACTGAAGAAGAGGAAAAGAAGAACGGAACGTAGAGCTGAAAATGTGCCTTTTTTATGAAATGCTAAATCTACAAAAGCAACCATAACCGGAACCATTACCTGACCAAATTGGAGGTTAGCCAGCATTTTGATTTTGTTCAACCCGAGGGGTTTCTGTGTGACAAGATGTAGAAGAATGAATGTGAGAAGAGTGGTGTTTTCCTTTTTAGAAACAGAAAAAAAAACATTCTTTTTTTTCACCCAACTTCCCACATCTTGCATTAATTCACTTTATATTCGAGTCACTTGACTGTGACCGATTTCCCTTTACTTCACAAAAGTGGCTCCCTTTTCATTCCCACAACATCATTCCAACGCCTTTATCTCAACCCCCAGTCCCCGTGGAACCAACCACAGACCCTGAGTCGTGAGTGTAATTGCATATGTGAGTGTAATGTGTGTCTTTCAACACAAGCATCCTTGATATTGTCATGCAGAACATGTTTTATCCCACAGTTTGCTTTTCTCGTTTACTTGTAACCAAGCATGATTGTTACAGACTTACTGTAATCATCCTAAGTGTGTCTTTTAGTATTCAGCATACACTGGATACTGGATCTTGGATCTTTTCTTAAACTGTGAAGAAGATTTTCTGCTCCTTTAATACCGTTCAGGTCTTTGTACAAACATCATGTACTTGGCCTTTTTTTTTTTGCTGACAGGCTGCTACTGTGTTTTTCATGTGTAATGTTGATCTGAAAAAATAATGGTGTGGTCTGTATTCAAAAGTTACAATTTGCCCCATGACAATTTCAGCAACAAACAACACATAAATGGTAGCGACAGCTGTTTTACTACATTTTGTCTACACAGAGGTTATGAAATGAATGGCGTTTACTTGTTTTTATTCTTACATAGTGTTGGTCGAACTAACTATACCATTACATTCGTCACACAAACTCAACCCTTTGTATTAGTCAAACACATGAAAAAAATCTCTCTATTTCCCTTGAGTGGTTAAATCAAATTCAGAAGGGCCTAAATCAAGGATGGTGAACTCCGGTGTTTGAATTTTTAGAATCGCAAATATTCATGCCAATCATAAAGCCATTTGTCAATCTAATTGTCATGGAATTGAATTCATTTAACCTTATACCTTTCATTACATCATTAGCCATGGCACCTTTCCATCATAAGTGCTCATTTCCACCACACAGTTCTTTTTCTCTTGCGTTAAGTCACTACTGAGCATAACACAAGGCAAAAATGTTTAGCGGTACAGTAACAGCATATCTCCCTTGTTGTCTGACCCTTTGAACTTACTATGTTCTGCCCACGCTTCAGAATGACTACCGAAAGCTGTCCATGCAGTGTAAAGACTTTGTAGTGGGAGTGTTGGACCTCTGTCGGGACACCGAAGAAGTGGAAGCCATCGTGAACGGTGATGTCGACCTGTGCCCGCCGAGCCCCTACAACCGACCCTGCCTCAGCCGTGTCAAACTGGCGATCAAGTATGAAGTGAAGAAGGTAAACTGCTTGAACGCTGCTCCATGAATTTACGACGACTATTGGTATTTTCTTCAAATAGATTATTAAACTACACTAAAAAAAAAAAACAGGTGTACAAAAGCCAACTGGCAATTTTAAATGAACAGAAAATATAGTCCTCAATCACATAAGTGCTCTCCTATCACTTTATGACCAAATCTCATATGAATGAGAGCTTTATTAAAAATGATGCCTTCGTGAAGACAATAATGGTCAGCTGGAGAGATATTACTTAAATTACACACTGAGGGATGTTCATTAATATTTCAACCCTGTCATAAATCATGGAACCAAAATATCGGAAACACTCTTATACAATGTCTTTTACATAGCCTTTTAAATAAAGTATCCTCCCCACTTGCCCAGATGTTCTTACTTTTGAAGCCTCAGACTAAATTTTGTCTGCTACTCAAGCGCGAAAGATTGCAAATAAAGTTGTTGGAGCCTTTTCCATTTCCTTTTTTCCTTTTCAGTTTTTTTCATTCACCTTGTTTAACACCCCATTTATCAACTGAAGATGCTGCCACAGCCCTGCTTCACTGTAGGAATGGTGTTCTTTTGGTTATGAGCATTTTCGTATTTGCACCAAAGCACACCCGTGTGACTCGCATTCAAACGCAACTGATAACGGAGTCAATACAAACCTGCATAGCATTTAAAGTGTGTCTGATTAATCCAAAAGAACTTCCTCTGTTCTGGGAGTGTTTTCTTGACCATAACAAAATCTCCCAAACACGTGAGAAAATGCATCATGGTCCGATGAAACCGAGGTTAAACTATTTAGCCATGATTCCAAAATTTGTTTTTGCCACAAACACAAAAGTGCTCATCATCAAAGGAACACCTTGCCAACAGTAAAGCATGCTGGTGGTTTTCTTCAGATGGAAGTCGGGCCCTAGACAAGGTGTAGAGAATTTCCAGTTGCAATAATTTTTTGCTTTTGGGATGGAGAGACAAACGTATGTGTGAGTTAGCCTGTATGACTGGGTGTAATTCGGAGAGAGCTGAAAGCCAGAAGTGACTTTTAAGGCATTTCATTTGGTGACAACCACCAGAGGTCAATGGGTATCTGAGTGACATGACCTTTTAGATTGCTGTCACATTCATTCCGGACCACATGTTGGTCACTGCCACTGCATGCTGGGAAGCTGCTCCAAGTCTGTCCCTTACTTTGATTGTGCAGGAATCTTTTGTCATGTACAAGGTCTCATGGAGTTTCTTTGCAGATGCAAAACTGGATTCTGTACTAGACTAAATGTCACCAATTCCCATTTCCTCTGCCACCTCTTTTCTCTGTTTCTTTCCTACACTTATATGTGCAAGTTTGCGTCACATGCATATATTGATCAGACTGTTTATGCTGGCCTTAATTCTCTACAGGCAAGCACAACCAATACTCAGGAGATAATTGCACATGAGACAAACGGAGAGGGAGGAGGCTGATTGCCATGGAAACCAGGTGGTGCATGTCTGTGTGTGATGCATATTGCTGGATTCAGGGAAGGGAATTGTTTTGGTTCAATGCGTATGAATCAATCCACTGAATGGTCAGTGGAATGTACTGTATGTCTGTGTTTCTTGCCGTATCGGCAGATCTGAACTCAGTCTCTGTGAAAATGACGAGGCAAACAAATAGATAAGGCAAAGAAATGCCTGTGTTACATCATCTTCCCAAACTTTTTTTCAAAGTCACGAGTGATACACCGCAAACATGTGGTACTTATACACAGCTTACTAAATTTGTGCATTAGGCAGAAATAAATGTGCATGCATGTAGCTTGTTACGCTGCATGACTTTCTACCATAGAATGAGGGAATAGGATGATTTTCTCATTTCAGACATTTTGCGCATCAAGAGTGTTTACACATTTTTCTCAAGCTATTATCATCACTTTCAATAGCATACTATTGCTTGAAAATGTAGATGAAGTGAGGGCAGACACACATGCTACAGTGGAGAAATGTGTTCGTCTTCTGTCTCTGACGTTAGCAGACGCATGCAGGTTTCAACCGAAAATTAATGGGGAAGTTCCCAAATCGACCAAAAACACAGAAGGAAAAAAAAGCCGAACATTCCTACCGAGTGTGTTTTGGTGGATTTTTCCTGCAGACATCAAAATGACATTAAAATCCAGAACTATAAAATGATTGCCAATGTTTGCTCTATTAAAGAGGATATTCTACTCTCGCCTGTAACATCTTGGCAGACAAAGAACACTTTGGTTACATTTTCATATTTGCAATGCAAGACCCTCCAACTTAGTAAAGTACCCCGAGAAATTAATAATATTAAAGGCTACCGTTATAATTATTTTCCTCTTCTCTTTCTCCCAATTTCCTTATTAATGTGGTACAATTATTTTGTTTAGTATTTTTCTTCATTTAATTTGCCTGTCTCACCCTCTCTCACCAGTTTGTCGCCCATCCGAACTGTCAACAGCAACTTTTAACCATTTGGTATGAGAACCTTCCTGGTCTCAGGCAGCAGTCCATTGGGGTTAAATGCTGGACCGTGCTGGGGGTCACCATCGGCCTGCCATTCTTGGCTGTTGCCTACTGGATCATGCCATGTAGCAAGGTATGAACACACACGCATTGTAAATTTGTCCCGCACTATTGTTTCCCAAAACTTCATCACAATGTTGGAAATACAGTCAAACTAGTGAACAGTACAGCATGTGAAGTGATTTGGTCACCAATGACTTGCTCTTCTTGCCTGTATTAGCTTGATTACAATCTAAAGTGACATGCTGTAATATGACATATACGGATAATGAGTGAGCCGGCATGCACATCTCCAGATCCCCATCTTTTAATCTTCGACATTATACTTACGGTTTATCACTGTCCCTGCATGTGTGTACTTGTGCAGAGTAGGATTTGATAAAGCCTGTCAAGGAATCCTCAAGTGCTTCAAATGCGTGACTGATTTAAAAAAAAAAAAAAAAGCGGATATGCTTACAGAGGAGTAATGCTGAGAGAGCATGTACTACATTAGCTTTGGATCAAAATCCACAACCAATTTATTTGTGAAGGTGAGCTTGTTGAAAGTCTTAGCTGTAAATATTGAGTTGAAAAGGTTTCGGGAATCCTCATCTCATGTCAAAGCATTACAAACATGATAAATATTGGAACCATTTTCTGGATTTGCTCTGCCACTTTTCCTAATGTAAGCTTTTTAATGGTGTGTAGAGCTGTTGTGTTGTGCTCCTGCCATGAAGCGCTGTTCTTTTTTTGGAACTTGTTTGTTCTTTAAACACTCGTCTCCTGGGAGATACAAACCAAGGGCGCCACGGGAGAAAATCCATGAATCAATCTCCACATGGCACAATCATAATCAAATTCTAGTTACTGGTGGGGCTGGGTATCACTGACATCACGATATACAGCCATGTATCCTTTGTACATTTGTATTTTAAAAAAATGTTTTTAAGGGACTATGGGATTGAGAGGCTTTCACATTCCTGGTCTTTATAGCTCATCAATTAAAATTGATTTTGTCTTTTGTTATGAACAAGATTTGAAAGAATTTTTGTGCATTTGTTACTGGAGCTCTTGAAGCACAATTGTCAGTGGACACTCATCTGCACATATGGTGTATCAAGTTTGGATTGTTTGCATCAAAAGAGCACGTGCAGATTAAAGAATCTCTGTACGTACATCCCTGGCGGACAAGACTCTCATTTCACAAAGAGCACCTTCAATTTGGTTGAAATATGCTCACTTAATGCTTTTTTGCTGGAAGACAGATTAGCTTTTGTTGCCATCCAAAAAAAGAAAACGCGGACAGGGGGTTGCAGGTCTCACACAGTTGTCATCCCAATCTGGAACAGGCATCTCATTTAAGCAGTAAGGTGAAATGAATCAACCTTATCATCACAGTAGCTGAAGTCGGAGCATGTCCTTGTGACAGGAGTATGTTTTTCCAGGAGGTTTTCGCAGTTTTCACCCTTTTGAACTTTGTTAAGTGTGTGCGTGCGTCCGTGCGTGGGTGTTTGTGCATGGCATTGGAACCATGGTGGGGCCTTATGTGCTGCAGTGCCTGCAGACAGTCGTTGGTCTCCTGTGGGAAGATAATATTGAAAACAGCAGGTTTGAAGACTGGTGCTAAAGCTGTGTGCAATGTGTGTGTGGCATATTTTTATTCAATTGGCACAATTTGGTCTTTTTATAACTGCTTATATGCAGCACCCTCGATGGTCTCCGTCTGCGTTGAGTATATATTGTTTTTGATCTACAATTATATCTGCCCTTTACGGAAAATTATTAGGACCAGTGAATAAAGAACAATGTTGGCAGGATTCTCACATTTACTGTATCTCAGACTTCTGACTTAATTCTCAGAATGCTCACTTTAAAGTCAGAATTCTGACTTTTAAGACATTTCACCGAATTCTCATTTTGGAACTTGAGGTACTATTAAAGGGTTTAGTGGAGTTGTGTTGGAACAACAGAGGATGCAGTTTAGTTTTTGTTGTTGTTGTTGTTTGAGGGTTTTTGGGGGGGTGGGGGTGCGGGGGGTACTGTACAATGATTTTCTTTAAGTTTTAACCTTTCCTTTTCCAGCTGGGTCAAATCCTGCGAAGTCCATTCATGAAATTTGTGGCTCATGCAGTCTCCTTCACCATCTTCCTGGGTCTACTGGTTGTCAACGCTTCGGACCGCTTCGAGGGTGTCAAGAACCTGCCCAATGAGACCATTACGGACCACCCGCGGCAGGTGTTTAGAGTCAAGACCACACAATTTTCCTGGACAGAGATGTTGATCATGAAATGGGTGTTGGGTGAGTTGTAACAGGTTTAAGAAGTTGCCATCATGGCATGTTACAATAAAGTTGTATTCAATTCAATTCATTTACCATATGCTGTGCATTCTGGAAATCGGACAAGGCAAGACAAGAGCCCTCATTGAGGTTGATGAGATGCTTACTTCTACATTTTGAAAGGTTGTTTTCACGAAGACGTAATTCTTCTTCCCTATTGATGCCAGTTATGTCTGTGTTGTGAGAAAACTTAAATGGGAACTTACTTCGCACCATGAAGACATCAAGGTTGTCACACTATATCAAAACTGTAGACAGAAATATGCCCACAAATAAATCCACACCCATTAAATCACGTTCGAGGTAATTAAAAAAAAGATTTGCATTTTCAATCAGCTATAAATTGGTATTAGTGGTCCATGATGATGCAGCAGGAGAAACCACTCAGCCTTTTTACATTCAAATTGAATCTATAGTATAAAGTTTTCTGCACCATGATGATAAGCCAGCATTGCGCCTTCCCAATTTTGATATCATGCAAAATTACACGATGAATGCATCAGTTGAGTTTTATTTCCTAAAGCTCAAAAGAAAACGGGCAGAAGCAGAGTCCAGGCTAAAAGCAGGATGGAAATACAACCTCAGCATATCAAGTGTTACAATGCAGTGCAATGAGAACTGATGGGACCTCGTGAATGAAGAAGTGGTATTGAACAACATAAGGAAACATGAAGATGATCGATAAATAAATGCAATTTCTATCGGACTGTTCACAACCTGTTTATTTGTCATTTTATAGACAGCATACACAGACATATTTGCGCATTAGAATTCAAACGATGGCTATGGTGTTGAACATGTTAGTTTGGAGTACTGTTCTCATATGACATTGCTTTCTTTGTGCTTGTGCTTGAGTGCAATAAATGGTCATTGGTTTGGGTAGAATAGGGTCATAATGATGCCAGCAGCTTGCTTTCAAGTCCGTTATTGTTGCAAAGATTACGCTGATGGTTTTACTGCAAAACGGCAATTTTCTTATCGCTTTGGTTCCAAAGGCGACAAACTTTATTTTTAATGCGCCCACGCATGACTCTCAAGTGGTGAAATCTCAGGAGTTATCTATAAATAATGAGCTTAAATTTTAACATTTGTTTATTTTTAGGTATGTGTGTTTGAGAAGGGCGGCCCGGTGGTCCAGTGGTTAGCACGTCGACCTCACAGTACAGAGGTCGTGGGTTCGATCCTGGCTCCGACCTCCCTGTGTGGAGTTTTCATGTTCTCCCCGAGCCTGCGTGGGTTTTCTCCGGGTACTCCGGTTTCCTCCCACGTTCCAAAAACGTGGCAGTGGGACGGCTGGGAAGGCTGGCAGGCTGATTGAACACTCGAAATTGTCCCGAGGTGTGTGTGTGAGCGCGGATGATTGTTCGTCTCTGTATGCCCTGCGATTGGCTGGCAACCGGTTCAGGGCGTCCCCCGCCTACTGCCCGAAGACAGCTGGGATAGGCTCCAGCACCCCCTGCAACCCTAGTGAGGATAAAAGCAGTTGGGAAAATGAATGAATGAATGAATGTGTGTTTGAGAATGTTTGTGTGTATGTAATGGGAAGAACCTTCTGTGTGCATGCCATCAACAGGTATGATTTGGTCCGAGTGCAAGGAGATCTGGAGCGATGGGCCCAGAGAGTACATCATGCACCTGTGGAACGTTCTGGACTTTGGCATGCTCTCCATCTTTGTGGCATCTTTCACGGCACGATTCATGGCGTTCCTCAAGGCGTCCAAAGCCCAGCAGTATGTGGACATGCATGTGCCAGATGAAGACCTCAGCAACGCCTCACTGCCTGACGACGTGGCCTACTTTACATTCGGTGAGCTGTTTACTGTTCGGCAATGGCTTTTCAAAGGGAAATCACTTCACATTTTACTTTCAACAAAAGGTTTTGAACACTCCAAGGGTGTTTCTTTTGCTGCTTATATGTAACTTGTTAACCACATATTTACAGACATGGAGATTTTCACATTCATGTTTGATGTTAACATGCAACCCGTTTGCGCAAAGCCATCTAAGCTGGAGAATCTGCACTGCAGCTCAGCATCAACATGAGATCAATTCAGTGGATGTTTCAGATACTGATAAAGCTATCTCCATACCGTCTTCAGGTTGATGAGCATCATAATCCTCTGCTCGAAGGCTTTGAACAACCTGAAGTCGCGACAGAGAAAGCTTTATCGCTCTCTAAAGCATCTGAAGAATGTGAATTGAGCTTTTGTTGATGCCGAGCTCTGGTAAAGCCCCGTGGGTCAAGTTTGTTGGAGTTACTTGGATGAAATACAAACTGAACTACAAATATATTTTCTATGAAAAATGTTTCCGTTCTGGCTACCGGTTCACGGTGTCCCCCCGCCTACTGCCCGAAGACGGCTGGGATAGGCTCCAGCACCCCCGCGGCCCTTGTGAGGATGAAGCGGATTGGAAAATGGATGGATGGATGAATGTTTCCGTTAATATATTTATGCCAACCACATATCGTAATGGGGAGAACAATCAAATGCTCTTCCACTAGATTAAAGGGTGACACGGGAGTGCATTTTCACTCCTGTGCCATCACACTCCCACAGAAAAAAACTCCCGTCCCAGTCCTGGGCCATTGTTAAAAAAAAAAAAAAAAAAAAAAAAAAAACCCCCCCCCCCCCCCCCCCCCAAAACAAAAAAAAAAAAAAAAAAAAAAACACCCGAGGCTGCGCTTTACGTCCTGGTCATCGTGGCATCATTTACCCGACGCCTTTGCATTGCGTGTGTCTG